>MJUT01031633.1:59793-74556 GCA_002080005.1 Gigantidas platifrons
TCAGGGTTCAGTTTAGACAGGCTAAGACACTGTATTCTGGTTCACTCAGGGTTCAGTTTAGACAGGCTAAGACACTGTATTCTGGTTCACTCAGGGTTCAGTTTAGACAGGCTAAGACACTGTATTCTGGTTCACTCAGGGTTCAGTTTAGACAGGTTAAGACACTGTATTACATTCATTGAGGGTGGTTTCTTAGTATAGAAATAAATGCACTCTTACGGTGTAAATTAAACAAACACCTGACAAATTGCCGAGGTATTCAAAATCAATTTGCCGAAAACGTCTATCTTTTAAACCTTAATATCTTTAAAAAATATGGAGAAATGTACATTATAAAATATGAAATGATCATCCTTAAAGCTATAACATTATATTTTGGAGCAACAAAAGCATATTATTGATGTAGATTTCATCACTTCTGTAACCGATTCCGTATCAAAAACACTTGTGTAACTGACGTTAATAGTTTATGAAAGTGAGCAATAATTAACGCTTGATTAACTTGTATTAAGTAAAACTCGTAAATAAGAAAATGTGAAATTAATTGACTCTTAACAATAACTAAGGGAGATAAATAGAATACATTATCTCCCATTATGAAGAAACTTTTAATACAGAATGTACCAATATAGCCAAAGACAAAACAATTGTGGAGGTGGTCTTTTTTCATTTTCATTTTTTTTGCATTTATAGAATGTTGGAATGCTATTAAAATTTATTTAACTTTATTGTCCTTAGAAAATGAATTTTTGCACATTCCTTAAATGTTCATTAGTATGGTAAGCCAAGAAAAGACATTTATATAAAGGTTGCTTAGTAATATAATTAGGGATTTGATATTAATCGGTACTAGTACATGTAATTCACCAAATAACTTCTTTCTGACACTGTTTGTAATCAAATGGTCTTAGTGAGAAACCAACACAATTATAGAACATAATCATTTCAAAGTGAAAAATAATTTGCCATAAAGAAAGAAATTCTGTATTTGTGGAATGTGAAGATATTGTTTCTTCTTATTTTTTTTTTTTAAATATGGTTAACTTATGGTGTTTAAGGTGACTTTCAACATTATATCAGTTATATCATAACGGTCAGTTTTATTGGTGGAGGAAACAAGAGTACCCGGAAAAAAACACTGACCTGCTGCAAGTCACTGACAAACTTTATCACATTTGAACTCACAACTTTAGTGGTGAAAGGCCCCTGATTACACAGGTAGTTGTAAATCCAACAACAACACGATCACCACGACAACCCTCTTCTTTGATAGGTATTTTGATATAATTTCAATGGGGAAATCATGTTAATATGCAATTTTTATGGGAAGAAAGAATTTTTCTACAAAGGAAATAAAAATCTAATTAAGATATTAACTTCTAAATATATGAAAATTCTGTGTACCAAAGAAACTGGGAGCAATATAAGATTGAAAACATGAAACTGCCAAACACTTCAGAATAAAAAATACCTATTATATTATGAAAAAGGATTTAACTCTTAAAGAACTGCATGGAATTACTCAAAGAAGGAAAAGTAAAATATAATTCAACCATTACAATATCATAAGGTTTGGTTTAGGCCAAATAAAAAAATATGTGTGGTTCCGATTACTCTACCTACCCTAATTTTTAGCTATTACCCTAAAGATTTTTTGGCCATTTTGCAATAAGCACCGTTAAAAGTCACAATGTCTCTCCCATAGAATCAATGTAAAAAAATAAAATCCCCACCTACCTACCCTGTTTTTTATTTTAATGTAACCGGAACCACACATATATTTTTATTGGCCTTATGGTTTTTAATGCCACTTTAAATTTTTTTCCAGCTATATCGTGACGGTTTTATTGTTGGAGGAAACCGGAGTGACCGGAGAAAACCATGGACCTCTATCATATAATGTTGTATCGAGTACACCTCACCATGAACAGAGTTCAAACTCACAACTTTAGTGGTAATAGGCACTGATTACACAAGTAGTAGTAAATCCAACTACCATACAATCACAATCACACCCAATATCATAAGAGCCCTGGGCATAAAAAGATACCACAAGACTTTCATAGTGTAAACTAAAACTGTCCATTTAGTTTGGAACAAAAGTCTCACACGTACCAGTATTGCTCTGGACATGGTAAAAAAATAGCTGGTTTACATGCTCTCTTCTCTGATTTTGAAAAGTGGACAACTACATTATAACTAGACAATTTATAATTTTTCTTCCAAGTTTTAAATAAGATGCATGTTTTTCGTAGTAAAAACATACTAAGAACTAGAGGTACTGTGAGCAGAGGTTTCAAAATAACCCCTGCATTCAGTTTAACATTCAAACTAGTAAATAAAACTAGAGGCTTCCAGGAGCCTGTAATCACTCACATGGTTTTCGGTTTGACTTCAAAAGTAAAAAAAAAACAAGACCAATATCGTGTCTGGACCTGCGTCGCTGCAAAACATTCCAGTAATGTATGCATTTTTTGACACCTGTTTTAAATGTTTAGGTATGTTAAGAAGTTCAGTGGAAAGGACCAAATGACTAAACTACAATTATATTTTTCATATGGACAAAATCATGGTTTAAAGAAAATAAATCTTTAGAGTCTACAGACGAATTTCCCATTACCTTTAATGAATGAATTTCTCCGATTGCCTCAAAGCCAATCAGAGTAAATCAAGTCATTGAACATTGTGATGTCAAAATATTTGCTTTGTGACGTCAAAACTGTCCATAATAGCATGTCTTCAGTCTAAAAACACTAGTATGAATAATATTGATTGAACACTTGCAGTTTTAGTTTTCATCAACTAGGTACCGTCAATGTCATACAGTGATAAAAAATAACTAAGTTCAACATACGGAAAATGTACGAAAAAATTTGTCAAATCTGCCCATAATAGGAGGTGCACATTTTCAATATGTACACAAACACTGTGCAAAGTTTAAATACTATTGATTGAACATGATTAGAGTTTTAGATTAAACCAACTACAATGTAGGTACCATCAATGTCATATAGTGTTATCTTCAAATCAGCCCATAATAGGAGGTGCACATCTTCAATATGTATACAAACACTGTGCACAGTTTGAATAATATTGATTGCAAACGGTTTGAGTTACAGATTACACTAAGTAAGTATTGCCTTACTGGGACAGACGTACAGACGGAGAAAGCGATTCCTAGACCTGCTTCCGCCTTCGGCGACGCAGGTAAAAATGGGAGTGTCACAAATAATTTTGTAAGTTGGTCAAACAAAGATCATTTCATTTCAAATTTTTGAGCTGAAAACTTTTATGTGATTTTTTCTCATAATACATTGTATACTGAACTACTCAATGCCATGTAGCCGCATTAATATTTAAATAATGGCTGCCATCTTGAATGGAGGGTGGGCCTGTCAGACACAATTTGTAAAGGGGGCCCCCAAGGACATGTCCAGCCAAATTTGGTTGAATTTGGTTCAGCAGTTTCAGAGGAGAATATCAAAATGTGATCTTTTATCAAAATATGCCAAATTTGTGCTCATTTTGATTTATAATAAAATTGAAAAATTTCTATTTTTAGTAATGGCAACCATATTGAATGGAAGATGGAGGGTGGGACTGTATGGCACAATTTTGTAAGGGACCTACTCAAGGACCATCCCTGTAAGGTTTGGTTTCATTTGGTTCAGTGGTTTCAGAACAGGTGGGCTAAAAATGAAGGGCTTTCAGGCACTAGACTTCAAGACAAAAATGGTTTGTACCAGATAGGACACAGGGACTCGGATAACTATTTCTGACAAATATGTGCTCTCGGGCAACTACGAGATTGCCACTGCCCGAGAGCGCATATTTGTCAGAAATAGTTATCCGAGTCCCTGTGGATAAGATTGCTATCTACAGAGAGAGAACACATTGAAACTAGTGTACCACCCCAACTTTGTTGTGTTGAGGGAGGTGGGGTTTGGTATAACGAAACAAAATTACAAAAGCTTAATGACATTTATTGGGTCGTGGTGATTTTGGTGATCCTCCGTTAGGAATCAACAAACCAATAATTCTTAATGGATAGACTAAGCTCATAATGAGGGTAATTCAACTACTAAATATATTCTAAATCATACAGTAAATTTTGAGTCCAAGGACTAGTGATACATCATACTGATCGTATTTGCATAATCTTGAATCTCTACATCTCACTAAATTCTAATATTAATTAATAGATCGTAAGAAGATGATTACAGCATACAGCATTGTTAAGCCCAAAGATCTTGCGACTCTCATTTGTGTCACGAGAGGCAGACAAAATTAGCATAACTTTCAGATTAAAAAAAAAATTCTGAAACTAACCAATCATAATGTCTAAAATTAAAGCATATGTACTTTTATATATTATGTAGTAATATATAATGCAGTGAAATTGTTTTTTTTTAATTGTTTTTTTTTTAATTAATATTACAATATGCATAGTTAATCAATATTGAGAAATGTATTAAAAAATATTTAATTTTTTCCCCCCTCATTTATTAAAAAAACATTTACAACCAGATTTGAATAAAAGAAATTGTACAACCGATGAACCGATGGCAAAAGCTCACACATGGTCTTTGGCCAGGTGAGCTAAAAAGGACAAAAAAATATTGATATAAATTCAAATATTTGAACATTTTCATAAAATTTGTAAATCATAAAAAATCCTCATTTTTTTTATTGAAATTAATTTCATGACGGATCTAGTTTATTAATTAATAATTAAAAAAAAGAGAATCTATAAATTTTGGAATATTGAAAAATACAATATACTCTATAATTAAAATTTTAATATATCAGTATCAAATTAATTTAATTACATGTTGAAGGTAAAGTGAACCTGTTTTAATATATTTTTTAACCAGTTCTGACTTTCCCATAATATTGGCTGAAAACACATTCGTGAATGACCAATGTTCTATTTCAACAACAATCAATTTCAAAATGAAATTGATGCCACAATATAGCTAAAGTTGGCATTAATCACCAATCAATCAATCAAAATAAAATTGAAATTCACAAAATCCTATGAAAGACACACTGTTTGCTCTGTTTCTTTTGATTTTAACATTTAATTAGCGCAAATGTTTTGAAGAGCAAACAAAACAAGGGATGCATCAACATAACTATTCTTATACAATAATTGATTGGTGTTTATTGCCAACTTTATAGCAGTATTTCAGTTGTATCGTGGTGTGAAATTTTTTTAATGATTAACTTTAATTTGAAAGTAAAACATGATATTATGAAAACCATATTTCATTGTCATAAATGTAGTCTTGAGTTGAATATTCCAAAAATTCATTTTTAGTTTGTTTGTTCTAAATTTAATTTTTAAACATTATTAATATCCCTAAATGAGTTCTATATGTCCTAAATATAATCCTCAAAATTAGATATTTTATCATTTCTTTCATTATGGCATGGAGTTATCTGTTGAAATTATTGTTGCTTAACTGAAAATAAGGACAAACAATTAGTTTCTTTGTAAGGTGTAAAAGCTGCATTCACAAGGTCAAATTTTCCCTTCAAATTTGCTTAAAACTTTTCCTGTGAACCTGTCTTAACACCTATCTTTAATTACCTTTCAACATTTGATGGACCCATTTCAAACGTATTTGAGACTGTCAAATTTGTGTTTGAGACGGTTGAACAAGTTGAAGTCTAAAGCGACTTGACAGTGTAAACACACCTTAAGCATGTACACAGATGCAGTCCATGATGAGCACCAGTCCTCCGGCCCAAGACCAGTAAGACTTTGTTCGAACCAGTAAATTTTTCAATTTTTTTTTTTAGAACTATACAAAAATAAATTCAAGAATTTGATTTGGAAAAGTTAATTTAAATTTTCATTTCAAGGACTGCAGATGTATTACAAAACACAAGTCGATCAACCTACAGAACAATGTGACTATCCAATATTATCTTTGGTTTACATTTAATCAGCCAGAATTAAAAAAAAAATTTAATTACATTTGTACCATATTTTTTTTAGCAAGTTTAGTACTGTACAAATCCACCTAAATTTGAAAAAAATAAATAAATATAACTTGACATCACACAGTACACGTATTTGTTTTAGATGATAAAATGAGACTTTTCAAACCTCAAATTTACTTTTAGTTTACACATGTAGATTGTTTTCCTAGATGTCATCTCTATCCCCTGTGTTTTTTTCTGCTTGCAAATTAGTCAAACAATTTGTAATTAATTTATACTGAATGGAATTAAAATCTCAAAAAGATTTACAATTCTCTAAAAATGTTATTTAACCAACAAACATTTCCAAAAATGTTTCTTTTCTTCTCTTTTCTGTTCTTTCATATTTAGTGTTTTTCCATGTTTTGTATGTAATTGTTGTGTTTATTTATTTAGTCCTCAAAATGAAAATTTGATTTTGAATTTACTGGTCCGAATCAAATCCTTGAAATTATTTTCATATAGTTCTGAAAAAAAAAACTGAAAAATGTACTGGTCCGAACAAAGTTTGACTGGTCTTAAGCCGGAGAACCAGTACTCATCCTAAGGACAGTTTATTTACATATATTATATCATTCCGTTTGTACATGCCAACACATATTTGTAAATTAGTGTATATTGGTGAAGATTTTATAAATTTGGAAAAACTTGTGTCCATCCTAATTTGTAACATATTGATATAACAAATAAAAATATGCTTAAACTTAAAATGGAATTAAAAATGTATAAATAACACTGTAAATCAGGGATGATTCTGGATAGAAAATAAAATAACACTGTAAATCAGGGATGATTCTGGATAGAAAATAAAATAACACTGTAAATCAGGGATGATTCTGGATAGAAAATAAAATAACACTGTAAATCAGGGATGATTCTGGATAGAAAATAAAATAACTGACAATAAATAAAAAAAAAAAGCTGAAACCATCTACACCCATTTTCAAATGGTATATTTTTTACCTGTTCTGACTGTGTCTAGCAACTTTTGACAATTTCTGTTCAGAGGAAAATAGTTGAAATCAGTTAAATAAATAACTGAAAAAAATCATCACTGTGTAAATAGACAAGATCGCTAAATTAACTTTACAAAATGTTCCAAATATATATGATAAATTGAAATTAAAAGATTTTCATTTATCAGTATTATTTAACGTTCTAAATAAGTTTAAAAAAATTTAAAATAAGGGAAAAAAATTTACCTTTTTATATAATATTAAGCTATCCGTTTGTCTCAATAATACAGAAATTTACATTATATATATTGAAAGTGATCAAACAAAAAGAATTGGTGGGAAAAAATTGGAATAAAAACAAAATGAATCCTTGCCAAAAAACAGTGCTACAATGTGGTAGAAAATTAGGTTCATCGAGGCAAGACATTATACAAGGAAAAAATAAGCTTTACAATAGCCAAAAAACACACCACAAAAATTCGGGAGTCAAAAAACATTAAACCACAAGTTTATTTTGACATTTATCTTTAAAAATGTTCACAATTTTCGTAAGGTTGTCATAACTCTTTCATAGAAATTATCATAAGCCATTTGATAGAATCGTTAAAATTATTTTTCTTGGCAAAAAAAGTTCACTCTTAATTATACCTTCATATTATATTATTACCAGGTAAATTGTTTAATAAATGAAACAGTTACTTAAATTTTCTTTCAAGTTGACTAAACTTTTGATTATTAAAAATGTAACAACTTAAACACATTTTTTTCTAAAAAGTAGCACTATTAGTTTTATTGGTGGAGAAAACCATACCCCAGAAGTATCAGGAGAAAACCGCCTGTCACAAGTCACTGACAAACTTTATCACATAATGTTGTATTGAATACACGTCGCCATGAACGGGGTTCGAATTCACAACTTTAGCAGTGATAAGCACTGATTGCACTGGTACATGTAGTTGTAAATCCAACTACGATACGATCACGACCATGATGGCCCCTGCTTACACGTTACTTTTATAAGCTTGTGTACATTTTGTATCTTAAAAAATATTAAATTTCAAGAAAACTAGATTGAATGAATGCTTGTTAAATGCCACTATCAGAAAGTTATAAGCTGTCTTGATGACAATCTGATTAATATCATGTCTCTCACTTGCTCCCCATTACTGATATGTCACAGCATGGGAGATCTGAAGTAAACACATAACGGGTCACATGTGAGTGACACTGTCATGAGTATTTAATGACGGGCCACATGCGAGTGACACTGTCATGAGTATTTAATGACGGGCCACATGCGAGTGACACTATGTCATGAGTATTTAATGACGGGCCACATGCGAGTGACACTATGTCATGAGTATTTAATGACGGGCCACATGCGAGTGACATTATGTCATGAGTATTTAATGACGGGCCACATGCGAGTGACACTATGTCATGAGTATTTAATGACGGGCCACATGCGAGTGACACTATGTCATGAGTATTTAATGATGGGCCACATGCGAGTGACACTGTCATGAGTATTTAATGACTTGATAAATACAGGTTATGGTCCTTTTCAGATTCCTCATAGCAAACAAAGCAGTAAAATTATACATTTTAACGCTTTCATAGTCATCTAATATCCATTGTCAACGATAATGTCGGTTCACTTGCATGTGATCCATAATGGAGTTTCTTCAGATTTCCCATGCTATGACATATCGAGGGTTTGGTTTATGGTGTTTAACGCCACTTTCAACAATATTTCAGCTATTTCGTGGCGGTCAGTTTTATTGGTGGAGGAAACCGGAGTACCCGGAGAAAACCACTGACCTGCCACAAGTCACTGACAAACTTGATCATATAATGTTTTACACCTCGCCCTGAGCGGGATTTTAACTCACAACATCAGTGGTGATGGGCACCGATTGCATTGGTAGTTGTGAACCCAACTACTATACGACCATGGCCACGACGGCCCCTTCTTTGGACGGTAATATTGGGTCACTCGCATGTGATCCAAAATAGGGTTTCTTCAGAACTCTCATGGCGTCATGCTGTGATATATCAGTGAAGGAAAGCAAGTGTCAGGTGTGATTTTATACACATTGTTTGTATAATATGCTTTCTTGCCCATACATTATTTGATATGGGTGGGTATTTTTGTTCACTATAAATAATTCATGAATCATATAACAGTCAGTAACACAAAAACATCAGAAGTAAGTAATGTGTATTTTACATATGTACATGTACATTAAAATGTGCACTATACACAAGCATTTACGGTATTCAAAATTTTTATAATGAAAAAAAAATAGAAGAATGTGTTCATAGGGCAGGGATGCACCCTCTTCCAGCATAAGTAAACCGGGGCATAAGACTCTTACAGCGTAAGTAAACCGGGGCATAAGACTCTTCCAGCATAAGTAAACCGGGGCATAAGAAAAGACTGAAATAAAACTTGGCTTTTTGTTTTCTGGTCCCTGAAACGTATATATAAATATCAAATTATTTGTTATTAAGCGGAACTAAGGTTATTGGGCAGAAAGTATTTGCGGGACGGATGGATCTATGGACCTAGATAAAACTTAATGCCCCTAAACCCTATCGATGAGGACATAAAAAAATATAGTATGTGAAAATGTTAGATTAAAAACAGCAATCAAAGTACCGTTCATTCACTTTAATTTATCACAGTTGTGTTTTGTTTTTTTGACCATGGAACTTTTCCAAGTATGATATTTTCATATATTTACTTGTACTCCAAAATGACCAATCAGAGCAATGCATTTACTAATGGATATGTAACATTCTGATTCAGTCCTCGCGATGAGCACCGGTCCTCCAATAAAATTTTATTCGAACCAGTAAATTTTTCAGCTATTATAAATTCAAGGATTTGATTTGGACCAGTAAATTCAAATGTTCATTTCAAGGACTGCTGATTGGCTGGTCTTTTTTTTTTTTTTTTACAGTTTTATGATGCTAAAAAGCTTGGTGTTCATCCTTTAGAGATTTTTTTATACTGTAAAATCTTTTAATTAACTTTAATTAATTCCTGATTATCTTTTGCCATTGATTGATCCAAATATAAAAGTGCACAAGAGTTTTGGAAATTCCCTGTTGGAAAATACATATAACTACCTAAAAACCTTCCAAAAATCAAACAAATCCATTGCTGGGTTTTCAGAAGGTATTTTCCCAACATTGAATCAATTTCTTTATTAACCATAAAGTGCAATTGATTACAACAAGTGATATTGATTATCATATAAGAAATAGACATTGATAAATCAGTATCTCTGTCAATCAGTTATACAGTACTACTGTAAAAACACATTTATAGTAAACATGGTAAATAAAACTTGTTATCAATGAAACTATGACTTCATTGATAAAAAAGAAAATAGAGAACAGGGTAAAAATCAATGACAACCTTGACTGAAATATGAATCACCAACATATAGATTCTCCTTCTGCTACTGGCAGTGGCAGTGGATTAACATATTTCTCCACTCATCATGATAGTTAAGTTTTCGAAAGTGGTTTGGATTGATTTGGTTTATGGGTTAAACACCACTTGCAACAATATTGCAGTTACATCATGGCAGTCAGTTTTATTGGTGGAGGAAACCGGAGTATCCTGAGAAAACCACCGACCTGTCATATTGAGTACACCTTGACATGAATTGGATTGGAACTCACAACTTAAGTGGTGATAGGCACAGATAGTTGTAAATCCAACTATCATACGATCATGACCAAGACGTGTACGGTCCCTTTCGAAAGTGGAGAAATATCGTAATGCACTAATAGCAGAAGGAGAATTCATGTTGTTTACCCCATGCGCACATCGTCAAAAATATTTTTAAGCTGTTAATTTCCATCTTTAACGGCCATTGAAGTGAAATTGGCAGGAATTCTCATACAGAAATTGTGGTGATTGAAAATATTACGAAAATTTAATTAAAGAAAGAAAAATTAACATCTCTACCGATGAGTCAGTACATGTACAATAAACAATGATATAAATAAAAACTTATATCAATGAAACAAGGACTTCATTGATAAAAAAAAAGTAGATATCGATGTCAACCTTGAGAGAAATATGAAACATCAATATATATATATATATATATAAGGGGCCATCATGGCCGTGATCGTATGGTAGTTGGATTTACAACTACCTATATGCAATCAGTGCCTATCACCACTGATGTTGTGACTGAGTTTGAATCTGGATCAGTGTGAGGTGTACATCATTATGTGATAAAGTTTGTCAGTGACTTACAACAGGTCTGTGGTTTTCTCCCGGTCCTCAGGTTTCCTCCATCAATAAAACTGACCGCCACGATATAACTGAAATATAGTTGAAAGTTGCGTTAAACACCATCAAACAAACAAACACATATATATTATAATGATACAAATGTATATCTGTAATAATAGCTATGAAAACATAAGGTCTGTTTTTACACAGTAGTAAAATTTTCCCTTCAAACTACGCTAATGCATCTGTTTCAAACACAAATTTGGCCATCTAAGCCAATCGTCAAAAACATATGATAGGTCCATGAAATTATGGAAGGGAGTTGGATTGCTGTTTAGACAAGGAATAAATTTTAAGATAATTCAAAATATTGCCAAAAATGGTCCCTTTAGTGAAATATAGGAAGACACATTGAACTTCACAAGTTACTTGAAAGAATTGATTGATTGATTAGTGTTTAACGCCAACTTGAGCAGTATTTCAGCTACATGTATATCGTGGAATGTTAAGAGAATTGAGTAGGTGATTGTTGCTTAGTGCCAACTCAGCAATTTTTCAGCCATATCATGGCGAGGAGATGATGATGAGGTCTGCTTTGTGGCAGACCTACATGTACATGCTTAGTTGGATTTTTATACTGTTAGCTCACTGAAAATCACCATCTGCAGATAGAAATGTCGCCCCACTCGGACACATCCTGTTTCCAAGCCAACCAGTCTTGGCTCTTCCTTCTTAATGCTGCATGCTTAGCGGAGAAGCAACAAATACCAATTTTATAGTCTTTGGTTGACCTGATTGGGACTTGAACCCACAACAGCATTTGAGGAGAGCAGGCTAACGTTTGTTGACCCCATCTAAGCTTGCCTTGAACCCACAATTTACTGCATCCGAGGCCACAAGGTTTTAAGAGAATTGAAAGAACCATGTAGCTAAAAGCATTGACAGGTCATACGAAGTGTGTTAGTAACTTAGTGCTTCACATAAACATTGCACTTCTGTTAACACTTGTAGCTTACAGCTCTATAAAATTGCAAGAATTGCATTAAATACTTAAATACTCATCACATTTTTAAATACAGTCAAACCTGTATTAAGAGGTCACCTTTGGGACAAAAAAGTGGCCTTATAAGACAGGTGACCTCTTAAAAGTGGTTCAATTCATATGAAATTATCAATGACGGAGCAAGAAAAAGGAGACCTTTAATTAAATACAGGTGACTGCTAAATAGAGGTGACCACATGGGCAGGTTTGACTACCTTTAAAATTATAATTTGTTTCAATATTCCACATTTTCAACTGCTTATATTTGTGTTTGTAGTTATTAGTTTTCATGACTAACATTAGTGTCTAATAAGTTTGACTGATGAAGATTAAATTTTGAAGTCACACAACCGCATTGGTGGTGTAATGTTTGGCATACTCGCTTTGAGTGTGGTAGATCGTGGGTTCGTGTCGCAGTTGGGTCAAACCAAAGACTATAAAATTGGTATTTGTTGCTTCTCCGCTAAGCACCCAGCATTAAGGAGTAAAAGCAAAGACTGGTTGGCTCGGAATTCGAATAATGTATCCGAGTGGAGTGACATGTCTATCCACGGACTGTTGTTTCAGTGAGCTAGCACTATAAAAATCCAACTCAACGTGTTGGCCTAGTGCAAAGCGGACCTCATCATCATCACATTGAAAATTAACTTGTTCTCGCCATGATATAGCTGAATGGGCGTTAAACAACAATCATTCACTCACTCACCCAATAAGTTGAGTTATTGACTGATGAAGATTAAATTCTGAAGTTCTTACATGTCAACATTTTGACCACTATCATGGAGAATTCTAAACATGTAATTATTGCATAATACTAGCTGTTTTTTTATAACCTTAAGTAAGTATTCTATGTCTTCTTAGAACATTATAATCTCTCTAAATTATTTCAGTGCACAGATTCAAAAATAAATCCAGTTGTAATTTTATTGTCTTTGAAATATATAGAACTGCTTTCATTCTCGAATTGATTGATTGATTGGTATTTAACGCCAATGCAACTTCAGTAGTATTTCCAATACATGTATATTGAGTCTTTTAATCTTTATAGATCTATTAAAGAAACATAATTATGTATGCCTAGTATAAATCAAAGGAGTGTTAATTTCTTGTATATCTTTAAAACAAATATAAAGAGCTAGACCACAGGTAAAACAAACTGTAAATCTGTAAATTAGGAATAAAAATAAATTTTGTTCATATCATTGCCATACATGAAGCTATATTGCTTGACAAAAGTCTCCCTCTTATAAAGCTACCCCCCCACCCCCTTCATCAGGCTAGATTTCAGGATGAATAGAGATAGTAAAATACTACTACATTGTCCCCCATCAAGAAAGGCCACCCCTCTTATAAGACCAATTTTTCAATGCAAAAGCCATTTAAGATTGGGAATATTTATTTAATGCTGTTATATAAATTCTTACATATTGAGTAAAAACTCATGTACCATTTTCTGAAGTAATTCCTGCCAAATTATATACGATTAAATTAATATTCCCTGCATTTCTCCAAGGAGAAATTGAATACATTTTTTATTGGGTTATAACTGTGCAATAAATAGTTTTATTAAAAACATTCAGAACATGAAATTTCCCCAAATGCAGAATAATAATAAAGACTTTAAAACCTGGAATGGCTTACATCACAAACCTCAATAAAATCTAAGTCTCAATTAAACTTTAAGTGTAAATTAATTTCATATAAAATGTACATTTCAAGCAAGTTTAAGCGTAGATTAATTTCATATACATGTACATTTCAAGCAAATTTAAGAGTATATTAATTTCATGTACATTTCAAGTAAGTTTAAGTGTACAAATGTATATTAATTTCATATAAAATGTACATTTCAAGCAAGTTTAAGTGTAAATTAATTCCATATAAAATGTACATTTCAAGCAAGTTTAAGTGTAGATCAATTTCATGTACAAAGTACATTTCAAGCAAATTTAAGAGTAAATTAATTTCATGTACATTTCAAGTAAGTTTAAGTGTACAGGGTTTTTGCTGGCTGTGTCGGGAATTGCCACCTAACCTAAATTGGGAAATTTTATCGACAATATGAATTTGGCAATAATAAACAAAATAACTTTGCAATAGAATTTATTTCAGTTTGTCCTTTCCTTCCATGGATCATATCAAAAGCTTCCAAATTCATTTGGGTCAATCTTTACCTCAGAAGAGTTTTAATCAAATTCATATATGAAAAGCTCCTTTCCATAGAGGCAGGGATGATATTTCTCAAGTAAAGGATGGATGATTTAGTGGGATCAGTTTGAAAAAAGTCATAATATTTACACAAATAACCTGATATGATTTAATACAACAATAATATAACCAGGGAAAACTTTGCTCATACTTAAGTGAACTAAACCTTCTCATATCCTGCTTAACCAGTGTTGGATGATTTTCATCCAACTCTGATTTTTTTTTACGTTATTTGTGCTGAGATAAGAGTAGCGAGTAAGCAACACTATCAGTATTGTCGCCGTGAGTTTGACAATGGACTTCACAAA
>MJUT01031633.1:84144-97094 GCA_002080005.1 Gigantidas platifrons
ATATCAATTCGCAACATCATAATCTACTTGGAAACCATATTTCGCCCAA
Organism: Gigantidas platifrons; assembly: GCA_002080005.1. NCBI lineage: Eukaryota > Metazoa > Mollusca > Bivalvia > Mytilida > Modiolidae > Gigantidas > Gigantidas platifrons. The sequence continues at coordinate 84,194 of MJUT01031633.1, forward strand.
ATCGGAAGGATTTTTGTATTTTGGCGGCCATTTTGAATCCATCCAAAATGGCCACCATAGCAAACCAATGATGATTATCAATTCGCAACATCATAATCTACTTGGAAACCAAATTTCGCCCAAATCGGAGAATTTTTGTATTTGGTGGCCATTTTGTACCTTGGTTACCATGGCAACGGCCACCATTTTGAAATTTTTCAACCCCATAAAAGCTGCCACACACTACGGTGGATATTCCTACAAAGTTTCATGAAGTTTGATGAAAGGAATCCAAAACATTTTTAAATCCCCCCTTTTTTGTTTCCATGGCAACTGCAGCAAAGTTTGTCCAACCGATTCCGATTTTTTTTAGCTTATCTTGTTCCAATAGATTTGGATGTTGTTCCTATCAAGTTTCATCAATTTCTGTTTGGCGAGTAACCTGCTATGATCATTTTGTGTTTTTCATTTCAATTTTTTTGGCATTTTGGCCGTTTCCATGGCAACGGCAGCCATTTTGAAAAAATCAACCCTTAAAGGCACAACTTCACATGGCATATGATATTCCTACAAGATTTCATAAAGTTTGATCAAGGCATCTCCGAGAAATGTGCCGGACAAACTTTTGGCGGAAGAAAGAAAGAAAGAAAGAAAGAGGAAGAAGAATAAGAATAAGAAACGGAGCAAACACAATATGTCTCCTAAACTTTGTTTGGGGGACATAAATATATTGATTACCAACATTAAATAAAGAATCCACAAAAAACTGCAGATCTTGATACATAAACAAACTTTATATACAACAACTTGTTACTCATTTGACACTTTGCATTGATAGAGAAACAAACTTTATATACAACAATTTGTTACTGTATTGTATGAAAACATAAGGATTGAATTAATTGCATTTCATCTAATCCTACAACATCTGTTTTGATGTCATGGAATGGAGTACAAATCTAATAGAAAGAAGTGGCTTACAGCAGGAATGTCTGGATCAACACAGAGAGATCATATAAATTGTTGCAATACATCAATACTTTATTTACTCAAGGTCATGTAAAAGTCTAGGGTGACCTTGCAGTTATTTTAAAACATTCCAATATTTGTTTATTATGTATGAGCCGCCAGAAAATGCAGTGATTTTATTACAAACACAACAAATTTTTGAGGTCTTATGTTATGCGGCTGTCGGTTGTCCATCTGCAGACGCAATGGTTTTTTGTAATATCTTTGTGTGTTTTATTTGACTGATCTTTTTGAATCTTTACCATAAAGATCATTGGCACAGAATAAACTAAAGGTTTCAATATGGACCATAGTGTTTAACATACTTGGAGTTTCATGATCCTCTGCACCCTAAAAAAAAGGCTATCTTTTTTTTTTTTTTTTTAGCTTGTCCCTATCTAATATCAATGCAGTTCCTAAATTATAAAGTGTATGTGCTTATCTCCTAAAACTGGGGAAAATGCTCAGTAAACTTTAAATTTCTCCCAAGGGCCAGAAATTTTATGTTTTGTTGCAGTTTCAATGGATCCACTCTTTTTTTAAATCTACAAAAGATGTCTTTAATGTGTAGAGAGAGTGACATGCTCCAAACATGCTACCCATTATGGTCCATTGTTAGAATTTTTGTATTATAACCTAACAACCCCTTATCGAGAGCTCCTAGTTTCAACACACTACCCACTCTGGTCCACGGACAGCGTTTGTGTATTATAACCCACGACCCCTCATCGAGAGCTCCCAGTTTCAACACACTACCCACTCTGGTCCACGGACAGCGTTTGTGTATTATAATCCACGACCCCTCATCGAGAGCTCCCAGTTTCAAGCCTCATAGACATAAAATCTATATTTTAAGACAATGTACTAATATTGTCTAATTTTTTTGTTGAAATCCAATGACTTGTTAATGATTACATATAAGATGAAGAAGTAATGAATCATAATATTCAAGAGAGAGAGGCAAGAATAAAATGTTTATACACATAACTTTCAAAATGAAAAGTTCAGAAACTTCAATTCTCATTAGAACTCTTTAAATACATTTATTACTCATTATAAAGATCTTTGGCAAAAAGCCACAAAAAAAAATATATATAAACAAATGTGTATATAATACAATTTACACTTCTTTGTAGTTGTCTAAAACATACAATGTAGATTTTACCTCAGTTCTAGTTTATAATTTCAATTAATTTGACTCTGATCATATAAAGCACTCATTTTTAATAAGAATCATCATTCTGATCTGAAAAGATGGTTTAAGAACATGTGCTATATAAATATGTACAATATGTGCTTTAGCCTAAAGTGTCCAAAAAAAATTCTCCATACAACAGTACACAATGACAAAACATTGAGCAACTCAAAAAACAATTTCCATGGGGACCACACGACCGTCTAGAAAGAGAATATTTTATTCTGACAATACCCAATCGCCATAGGCCTGGACTGCCTGGCTAAAAATAGGCAGCACTATATGTTTTGTACAATAAAAACCTCCCTGTCTCCCCCCCCCCCCCCACAAAACTGACAAAAAACAATACTGATACATAACACCAGTAAACAAAATTGTCGACAAGAAGATTTTACATTACTTGACTCCACGGAACTGAATTTGGGCGTTTTCATAATGAGGTTGCCAAAGTACACCAAGCTCTCCTGATAAGTAACCCACTTACAAACAACCACTTTCTTTTTTGTCTTCTAGAAACATAAGGATTGAATTAATTCTATGTTGTCTAATCCTACAACATCTGTTTTGATGTCATGGAACTGAGAATAAAACAAATAGAACAGAGGTGGCTTACAACAGAGAGAATGTCTGGATCAACACTGAGAAATAGACATTGTTGTAATACATCTCCTTAGTGACCAAGGTCAAGAAAGTATGACGTTGAATCTGTTTTACCAAGTAACTGACTCAGTGTTTTCCCGAATTTTCATTGTAAGAGGTCAAAGGCAACTTTGAACAGGCCACACACACTTGGATTTCCAAGTACATTTCTATATAAAATTTATGATTTGAACCGACTAAAAAAGTGCTTGAACCAGGCAATTTGGCCTGCTGCCTGTTCTTAGGGAAAACACTGCTGACTATCAATATATATTACATGCAGTAAAACCTTCTTGACTTGTAACACCACATTATGCTATAGCTGAAATATTGTTGGAAGTGGTGCTAAACACCACAGCTCTCTTAACTTATCAAAGAGTGGACTAACGACAGGTAGGTGCTTTTCTCTGGATACTCCGGTTTCCTCCATAAAACTGACTGCCACGATTATAACTGAAATATTGTTGAAAGTGGCATTAAACACCACAGCTCTCCCTATAACTTATCATAGAGTGGTGCAAAAAAATGGTTCAGGATTCATAATTTTGTTCCAACTTCTGTGGAAATTAAGATTATCTCTTCATAATCATTGTCTTCAGATCCAAAAAATATGTTTATTGATATAATATATATATATATAACTCTTCAAACTGCAAATTGTATACATCAATCAAATAGAAACTAGATGTTTGTTGGATGTGGGTTTTTTTTTTGGCAAAACAAAAACATCTAACAACATCACATTAGACTATTCTCTTTGTTTTTTAATTCTAATGGGAATAAGGAAGAAACAATTTTCATTCATCTAAAAATTAAAAAATTGTGCAGTTAACTCGTTCCCTTTTTAACATTTCTCTGGAGAAAAGTGAACATTAACTGCTTCAGAGAAAACTTTATACATGAATAAGTTGCAAAACTTGTATTCAATACTATCGTATTGATTGATTGATTGATTTAGTCACTTTCAGCTATATCATGGCCACCAGTTTTAGTGGTGGAAAAAGCTGGAGTACCCGGAGAGAACCATCGACCATTGGTAAGCAACTGGTAAACTTTATCACTTGCGACTACGAGTGCATCCTTTTTTGTAATTTACAAAGCCGGGTGCGAACCCACACCGTATTGGTGATAGGCTTATATGAGTTGCTAGGTAATCCAACTACCTAACTCACTGAGCCACCCGGACCATCAATCCTATTGTATATATTTGACAATGAAATATGTCTAAATCAAATGCTTCAGAACAGATAAAACTACAACACCTTCAAAGTAATCCATTTTTTGCTGTTGTTGTTGATATCATAGAATAGAACAAAAGTTAATTTGTCTAATGTTCCTAGCTATTACCCCAGAGATCCTAGTAAGATAACATTTTGACAAGCCTCAACCATAAAATCAAGTGTCACTCTAGTACAGTTTTTTCATTATTATTTTTTTTTATTTTAAAATTAAAATGATGAGTCCAGTCTGCACCTTTAACCAATCGTAACTATTCGGCCATTCTATCCTAGGGTAGCGAGAATGGCCGAGTAGTTACGATTGCACCTTTAACTACTAGCCCATGCCAAAGCCGCTGACTAGTGTAAAAAAAAAAAAAAAAAATTGGTTGGACAAACAGAAATATCTTCTTGAAATTGGCATTTGGGTTACAAAATGCAATACCGGTAGTTGAAAAAGTTTTTGGCACAGGTTGCGAGTCCCACACACAGGTGATGAGTTCAAGACTCACCTAGACAAAGTTGCTTGTATCTGTGATTAGCCATTCCCAGACTTTTATAGGTACAGAAAGATTTCCCACAGTTAAAACACATGTTATATCAATACAACCTGAGTCTATCTTATCATAGTAGAGATCCTTACTACTAAAACTGATATTTATTTTCATTGTCTATTTCACATGCTATGAAATGAACATCTATCAGTTCCATCAAAATAAACATATGTGTTTAATTGGCGGCAATTTGTTATGATAGGGAGAACAGATACCAGGAGAAGAAAGAAACTGAAGCCAGGAAATGATGACTTCCATGACACTTGTTTTGGAATTCAAAAAGAATTTCTGGCCGCTATAACAAAGTGTGATATTTTTTTGTGCTAATAAATTAACAAGCGGAATATAAAGTAGACAACACAAATACTAAAATGCCAAAGGTACGAAACCCTAATCAATTTGTTCTGATTGATTTCTCAGACGATTATTGGCACCAGCCGATGGGGGAAGTATTTCTTAAGAAATCGTTTACATGCCTAGATAATAAATATTATTGTTTAGGATAAAGGTGTTTAATGCCACTTTCAACCATATCTCAGTTATATCATGGCGGTCAGTTTTTATTGGTGAAGGAAACCGGAATACCCGCAGAAAGCCACCGACCTGTCACAAGTCACTGACAAACTTTATCAGTATTATCACATAGTGTTGCATCGAGTACACCTCGCCATGATCAGGACTCTAACTCACAACTTTAGTGGTGATAGGTACTGATTGTACAGGTAGTTGTAAATCCAACTACCATACGATCACGACCACGACTGCCCCTTACTAATATTATGAAGTACCGGTAAATAAGTCTGATATAATAATATTCCATGGAAAGTATTCACTGATCTTATTTCTAAATACAGTCAAACCTGCCCATGTGGTCACCTCTATTAAGCAGTCACCTGAATTAAAAGGTCACATTTTTCTTGTCCTGTCATAGAAAGTTTCATATGAATTGAACCTCGTTAAAAAGGTCACCTTGTCTAAGAAGACCATTTGTTTCCCTTTTGTCTCAAAGGTGTCCTCTTACTACAGGTTTTAATGTACTAATAACAGAAAAAAAAAGATGCAACGTATCTCTCTTGGAACATCTTTCAAAATATCTGTTCTTGATGACTCTTAGGTTAAAGAAAAATATGATTTTCTTCTTTGTCATAAATTAACTTCAATGTTACATAATATCGTACTGCAGCTATTCTATTAAAGAAACAAAAAAATTACGACTTTCCCTTTCCAAACAATTTTTTTGTTACTCTTTCAAGAATTTTTTCGCCCCGAAGACATTGTTGGAGTTGATGAATAGGCATCAATTTTTCATCCTCAAATTATTTTTCGAAAAACAGAATAACATGTCCCATTTTTTAAAATTTTGATCACGTAATCAATTATATAATTTACAAAATTCGGGCAGAATTTTGACACATCTTTTCTATAGATGTCTTCAAATGAGATTCATTAAAATTTTGAAAGCAAAACCAAAAGAACCTAAAATACAATACTATATGTTGTCATCTTAGGACATTTCAAACACATCTGGTTAGTAATGTAATAGTCAAATGGAGCTTTCAGTAAACAACAAACGCATAATATGTGTAAAATTCTGATGTCATAATTAAACTCGCTTCTTATTAACGAAACAACTTTCCCTTTAGCACTTCTCCTAGTTTTACGTGGAACACTGACTGCTATAACAAAGTCTTCAAGTGCACTGCGTCTAAAAATGTGCATTAATTTGACATAACGTTTCGCAACAAGGAAATTAATTTTGATAGCGACAGCTAGAAATGACAAGAACTTATCCAGGGCAGTCTTCCAGCGCTGCTAAACGGTGCATCTTCTTGACATGTGTTTGTAACTCACATGCATATCTTGACATTGTGAACACACCCAAACGGATCAGCTGTCATCTGTAAAAATCTTATCAGAGTTTTGCTGTTATATCATAATTGTGTCGTGAGTGGCATTGTTTTACGGGATCCTTTTAGTTTTCTAGTTATGCAGGCAGCGATACCCATCATTTTTTTTTTTATCTCATCTTGTGAATGGATTTTATAAAAATGTAAATCTTTTCGGAGTTTTGCCGTTTTGTCGTGAGTGGCATTGCTTTACGGGATACTTTAATTTTCTAGTTAGGCAGGCAGCGATACCCATCATTTTTTTTTTTTTTTTATCTCATCTTGTGAATGGATTTCATAACAATGATACTGACGCTTGTCTTGGACGTTAATTGACTGTTTGTCTGTAAATTGATATTTGTACTGGTTATGATAAACAACGAGATCTGTATCTTCAGAGATGTTGTGGTTTAGTATAAAAGACAGCTCGCTACCCAATGTCTATGACTGACAGTTAGTGTCATCATGTTTGAAGGCTAGGAGAAAGTACATTTTACATGTAACCACACCCAGATTGAACAATATAACAATTACTATCAGTGTGCGAAATTAGCAGTAGACCTATAGACAATCACAATGTCTATGTAAAATCAAGCTGGTCTATGTCAAATTTTAAAAATGTTGTATATAGTAGTAAGTCTAACTATCATACGTTTGTATATAGTTGTAAGTCTAACTATCATACGTTTGTATATAGTTGTAAGTCTAACTATCATACGTTTGTATATAGTTGTAAGTCTAACTATCATACGTTCACAACCACAATGGCCCCTACATAAATCTAAATTTAATGCATGAAAACCAAAAAAAAATAATTATTTTTTTCACATAATTTAGGGGGAATAACTCAGAAATGACAAATGTCTGACATTTCAAATCAAACTCGACCTCATTTTTATTGGTCCATAGATAGTTTGAAAATTTCAAGCCAGTCAAATATATAGAATTCAAGCTGATGCTGGGAAATGAAATAAAAACATCATTTATGGAATAATTAATTGGCATAATACAGAAAGGAGAAATGTCGGAAATCTCAAAATCAAACTTGACATGTATACATGAATTATCTGTCTATTTTTAAAATTTCAAGTCAGTCTAATAAATAGAACTTGAATTTTTACTCAGAAACCAATGAAAACATCATTTTGTGCATATTTAAGGGGGCATAACTTGGAAACGACAAATGTCACACATCTCAAATTCAAGCTTGACCTGTATCTTATCCTTCTAAAGCTACATAGTATGGCTATGGAAAAACATAAGTTATCTCCCTTATACAAGTTTGGTAAAGGGAGATAATTTCGTTCCCACAGTCTCTTGCCTAATATATTTGGCAAGATAATTTACTGATGCTTTTTTTCATCATTGGCAAGGGAAAAAAAAATGTAAAAAAAAAATTCCTAGTAAACATGGGTGAAAAAAGTTGAAGTTAGGGTTTGTCAACTTTGGTGATGGATTCACAACAAATGTAAAAGGAGTGAATGAGCAAGTGACTGTTGTTTAAAGCCAAATGAACATTTTGCAGCTATATCATGGCGAGCAAATGTAGAAGGTCTTAGGGTTATTTGTCATCACTCTGAACAATATCAGAAATACCAAGACTTAATGGAGGAGTAAATAAAAAATCCTGGAAATTAAAGACGAACTGAACTGAATGGCAAAAACCTGGTCATGGGTATATAGGTTTCTGAAAACCTTTATCAATTATGATGGTTATCCCCGACTACTGGGAAAACACATGATGGTTATCCCCGACTACTGGGCAAACACATGATGGTTATCCCCGACTACTGGGCAAACACAATTATGATGGTTATTCCCGACTACTGGGCAAACCCAATTATGATGGTTATCCCCGACTACTGGGCAAACACATGATGGTTATCCCCGACTACTGGGCAAACACATGATGGTTATCCCCGACTACTGGGCAAACACATGATGGTTATCCCCGACCACTGGGCAAACACATGATGGTTATCCCCGACTACTGGGCAAACACATGATGGTTATCCCTGACTACTGGGCAAACACATGATGGTTATCCCCAACTACTGGGCAAACACATGATGGTTATCCCCGACTACTGGGCAAACACATGATGGTTATCCCCGACTATTGGGCAAACACAAAAGGAAGAGACTCAGATGAGTCTCCATCAATATCTGCTGTTTATCTGGTTTAATTTGAGCATTTACTGACCAAAACAAGATGTTGCACGCTACATCGTGCTAAGAATACCCCCACTCGTTCATTTGTAAGTCGCACGGTAAACAGGAAGTAGATGTGCGGTAAACCTGGAAAGGGGAGACACGTTACAAGTCACCATGCCAAAGCCATATATCAAATATAAAATCATTTCTTCCAGTAGAAGCCGAGATATCTGTTACGAAAGTGTGAACGGACGGACGGACTAACGGACAAGGTGATTGCAATATAGCCCCCTCTCTACGATTGGGGGTATAATATAGCTTTTCTGTTGCCTGATTGATGAGGAGAGAATGGTAATAAAAGGAAACAGAATAAGTGCAGACGTGATAGAGAACACCACTGAAAATGATTAGAGTAACGCTTGTTTCAGCTATTTTCAGACTATTTGGCAGCTTTTATGGACTTTTTGACATTGTAGGATGAACAAATTATACATACACATTTTACTACCTGTTCCGAAAGCTTGTACAAATAAATTACAAGCACAGCTGCATTAAAGGGCACCTCTATATAACAAATCAGTCTATAAAGGACAGACTGATTTTATTTGATTTTTGGTGTTTAATGCCACTTTCAACAATATAAGGACAGAACAGCTTTCAATATTTTCCAAGTACTTCACTATCTACAGGCAATACTTTTGATTAAAATTTGAACGATTTTCAAGAATATCTTGTACAACATTTTTTTAAATCAGGAAGACCATTTTAGTCGGGTAAAAGTACCTGGTACCACGTGCACCTTTATGGAAAGGCCTGGGACAGCCTCATTTTCCCAATTAATGAATAGTACATATAATTTTAACCTGTATATAAAGGGCACTTGCTCATAAAGGTAACATTTTCAGGTTCCTTCAAGTCAATAAGTGCCCTTTATTGACAGATTTTTCAACAATGTACATGATTATAATGCATGTATGTATAAAAAATACATATATCTTACCATTAAATATTTCATATATAAAAAAAATAAATAAAAAATAAGAAAAAAAAATTGTTCCCGACAACCAAAATTAAAACGGATCCCCCATGTGACTGCATTAGAATCAAACTAAATGCTCACAAACAAACTGCACCTCTGACTTCAAGTATCAACATAATAGCAGTGTTTGATTTAGTTACATGTATACCAGAATACAAACAAAAATTGAAAGTTAAATTTCTTACCAGTTTCATTTAAATGGATCCATCAATACAGACTGCTAAAATCCTTGGGAAAAAAACAAAATTAACTGAAGAAAAATAGAAACATTAGCCAGTAGTGGTACTACAGTGCCAGATCATTATTCCTGTGTGAAATCTTTAAAAGAGTCAATTTTTTTACCATCTGTGTAAAGAAAATGATTTAATATCAGATAAAACTGTGTAGTACTACATAAACTATATATCATTAGACAGATTTTTATTTCATAGAAATTGACAATATAAGTCTTGTAGAGTTTTATGTTCTTAGTATTATAGAGTTTGAACATAAAAAATTTTGATAAAGAAATTAATGCTGCCTTTTTATCTATTTTTCCTGTATTATTAACAACTACAATAAATGTATATAACATCAGACAGATTTTTATTTCATAGAAAATTGAAAGTTCAGTTAAACCTGCCCATGTGGTCACCTCTATTAAACAGACACCTGTATTAAAAGGTCACCTCTATTAAACAGTCACCTGCATTAAAAGGTCACCTCTATTAAGCAGTCACCTGTATTAAAAGGACACCTTTTTCTTGTCCTGTCATAGAAAATTGCATATGAATTGAACCTCTATTAAAAGGTCATCCTTTTCTTGTCCTATCATAGACAATTTCATATGAATTGAACCTCTATTAAAAGGTCATCCTTTTCTCGTCCTGTCATAGACAATTTCATATGAATTGAAGAACCTTTTTTGGGAGGTCACCTGTATTAAAAGACCACTTTTTCTTTGTCCCAAAGGTGACCTCTTAATACAGGTTTGACGATATCAGTCTTGTAGAGCCTATATAAGGGAGAATTTTATGTTCTACTATGGAATTTGAACATCATAAAATTTTAATAGAGAAATAAATGCTGCCTTTTTATTTATTTTTCTTGTATTATTAACAATACAATGTATTTCTCCCCACAGAGAAAAAGTCTGTGGATTTTAAATGTTGTTTAATGCCTCAGTTTTCCACTGAAGACTTCTTCCACATACAATATATTGAAGTCCACTTTAAAATCATATAATTCATTGTTTTAAATCTACAGTAAAACCTGTCTAAGCCGAATCCCTTTGGGACTGAAGAATTTGTTCAGTTTAGAGGGGTGTTTGGTTTACACAGGTTCAAATTACATAGACATTTAGTAGATAGGACTGTAAAATCTGTCTGGTTTAAGCAGGTTTTCTGTTTACTCAGAGTTTGGCTTAGACAGGTTTTCTGTTTACTAAGGGTTTGGCTTAGACAGGTCTCACTGTATTTGTTTTTCATTCTGCTTTTTTCAAATTTTTTTTTTTATAAAGTTGAGTAAAAATTGTAAATTTTTCTGGAAGTACATATAATTTCATAATTACATGTACATTTACTTAATAACAGGCATTGCAGTCAATATTTCAATAGTTCCGAGTACAATTGTTGCTCTCATACACATTAGGATAAGTATGCCGATTGATTGTATTTTCAGTACGAGTAAAAAAAAGTCATACTCGAAATGTTTTTGACCCTAAACCCAGTAAAGTTCATTTATTAGAAACTGAGTATTCTACTAATAACTAAAGATATACAAATGTAGGGGCCCGGGTGGCTCAATGAGTTAGGTCGTTGGATCTAACAGCTCATACAATCCTATCACCAATATGGCGTGGGTTCACGCCCAGCTTTGTAAATTACAAAAAAGGGTCCACTCGACTCACAGCCACAAGTGATAACGTTTACCAGTTGCTTGCCCATGGTCGATGGTCCTCTCTGGTTACTCCGGCTTCCTCCACCACTAAAACTGGTCACCATGATATAGCTGAAATATTGCTGAAAGTGGCATTAAAACACCAAAAATAAAATCTACTAGATAGGATTTAAGGGTAAAATATACAAGTACATCTTCACCACTTTCTTGATACAACAACATTATGTGATAAAGTTTGTCAGTGACTTGTGACAGGTCTGTGGATTATGTGATACAGTTTGTCAGTGACTTGCGACAGGTCTGTGGTTTTGTAGGGCACTCCTGTTTCCTCCACCAATAAAACTGACTGGTCATTATATAGCTGAAATATTGTTGAAAGTGGCGTTATTGTTTTTTAGTCTTACCTTGGAGGGAACATTTTTATTAAAGATAAAATGAACCTTATTTATTGACGTGGAATTACTTAATCACCTCAAGATTTTATTTTTGCTATGTAACAAACATGAAATCAAGTTTTAGTGTCAGTTTTACAGGTGATAAACAAAGAAAAATATTTCTCATTTCGCAGATGTTTGATGGCAAAAAAATCGTAATTTACAAATAAACAAACGAAAACAGATACCATTATATTAACACAGAGTTAATCACATTTCATAAAATGTAGATCTGGCTAATATAAGTATGGCACAACTGAGAAAATGCAGTGAAAACAATTTTAACTGAAAAAATAAACAATACATGTAATAGATGTACACAGATGTTAGGGGATGACTACAAGGGATTTTTATTTTTATTAATGAATTACAGTCCCTTAAATACAAGAAATTTTAACTTATTAATGAATTACAGGCTATCTTTTAGGGGATTATTATAGTTAGAAAGATTACATGTATCTAAGAAATCATGCATAAATTATCAAGTTCAGTTTCACAACAAAACATTGAAGATCTATATTAGTACTTGTTTAAATCAGCTTTCTGTATCTTGCTCCATTTTTTGGTAAGGTGTCTTATTACATTACTATGGTGTCCTCTAACATTGTTTATTACATTACTATGGTGTCCTCTAACATTGTTTATTACATTACTATGGTGTCTTGTAACATTGTTTATTACATTACTATGGTGTCTTGTAACATTGTTTATTACATTACTGTGGTGTCTTGTAACATTGTTTATTACATTACTGTGGTGTCTTCTAACATTGTTTATTACATTACTATGGTGTCCTCTAACATTGTTTATTACATTACTATGGTGTCTTCTAACATTGTTTATTACATTACTATGGTGTCTTGTAACATTGTTTATTACATTACTATGGTGTCCTCTAACATTGTTTATTACATTACTA
>MJUT01031633.1:122015-135391 GCA_002080005.1 Gigantidas platifrons
TAAATTGGAAGCCATTTAGGCATAAAAAATGGAATTTTTACCTTTTCTGGTAGTAAAAACAAATGTTTGATACTCCATTCTGAATTTGTTGCATTATTTTATCCAAAGAAACTTTAGCGTCCGTTAGAGTAAAGAATCATGTACATTCTGTAACTTTTTTATACAGATACATTGTATCTGTCGATAATAAATTCCGAAAAACTTTCCTGCCTTGAAAGCGTAATGCAGTTTACAGAAGAGCACGTCAATAAGAGATTTCAGGCATACAGGTTCCTAGACTGTGATCACATTGACCTTGATTGACAATTTCTTTTTACCAATTTCAAACATGACACTGATTCAATTTGCGAATTCGCCTACAACCATAGATTTTCAAGCCTTTGCCATAAATGCTTATTTTCGATGCAAAATATATGTAAAATATGGATACGAAAAAAAAGCTCTGCTAAATATTTTTTTACAGGAAATGCTTGAGTATGCTACATTACAAAACCAAAACATTCATTTCCAGTACACAGGCTTTACTTAAGAGAGCTAAAGTAAATAACTACAAAATAAAATAATAAACACTACTGGTACCTACATTATAATTGAAGAGGCATAGAAGATTTGGTACCAGTTTTTTTTTACAAGAGAGATAACTATGACACAGTCTTAATACAGATTGCAGTTATACAATTCACTTATTATGAACCAAAAACAATTAAAAGACTATTTTAATTAGGTTTTTTCACTATTCTCTGAGTAATGGTAAATAGAAAGAAATTAATCTTTGACACATAAAATAAGACCTGTAACTGATAGATTTAATTCATTAAGATCATCTGTACTATGGCCATGCATTAAAGTAAGATCACTGTAAAATAAGGTGCAGTTTGTACATGCATCAAAACATAATTAATGTATCTGCCAGATATGATTGTTTAGAAATTAAAATCAATGAAAATTACCTGAAACAATCTTCAAAAAAGGTCAAATTTTTACCTGTTCTGACCATGTCATACAACTGTCGGAATGATTTTTTCAGAAGAAAATAGACGAAATCAATTAAATAAGTAAAAAATATCATCCCTGATCTAAGAAGAGAGTAAGAAAACTTCTGACATACCTTTGGAACTGCACATGAACTGTAATATGAATAGCTATTCAAAACGTCTGCCCATTTAACCGATCTCTGCTGAAATGGGTAAAAATGTAGACAAAAATAGTTATATATGAGATATCAGACAGAAAGTACGCCAAAACTTATAATCAAATGATGAAGATAAATACTGGAGGGAGATGTGTGGCATTGAATAAAATTACTAAAGGCCATATGCAGGGCTTACAATATTGTTCAAGTGTACCAGTACTTCACTATTTACAGGTGGTACTTTTTTTATTAAAATTTGAACAATATTCATGAGTATTTCATACAACACTCTTTACAATCTGGAGGTACCAAAGACCATTTTAGGTGTGTAAAAGTACCTGGTATTGCCCCTTATTGTGAAAGGCCTACATATGGCAAAGCTGAGTCACAGTGAAAACCAGACAATTAAAAGATAATTTATTAATTACTCAAGAAATACACACATTTGATTATAAAATGATATGTTAGTCATGTAATACCAACACCCAAAGTCAATCATTATTGTACCATTGGTTATGAGCAAGCGATTCTTTAGACTGTTGAAGATTGCAATAATCATTTTTGGTTCCTTCAGCTGCAAACCCATGTTTTTATGACTCATTTAAGTCTAATTATCTTGAATTTCTCTAAAATCTGAGGAGGGGCTTGGTCTCCTACATAATGGGATGTAGAGAGTCCCCGATCCCTCTGATCTAAAATGGTTTTATAAGATCAGCCTTCCAGTTACCAAAAGAAGCAAAAAATCATTTTTATCAAGCATACCTATTGATCAATGGGAGATAACTCAGCTTCCAAATTACAACATTTTGCTGTTGAAATACGTCTTCTTGCAGAAAGGATATACAGTGGAACCTGTCTAATCCGACACACCAAGGGACCAGGTAAATGTGTCGGAATACTCAAGTTTTATTTATGTTAACAGAACTACTTTGGGACCATAATTTTTTGTCGGATGTCACAGGATGTCAGATTGCACAGGTTCTACTGTATATGCAGTTTTCGCACTAACCCACTTCACCTGAAGCCCGGGACGAATAAAACCGTATTCGGACAAGTGACAATTACGAAAGAATTTGTTTGAATAAATAGAACATTTTTTTTCTAAATTTGGCTTTCGGGAAAGTAGGTTTGGTTTGGTTTGATGGTGTTTAACGCCACTTTCAACAATATTTCAGTTATATCGTGGTCAGTTTTATTGGTGGAGGAAACCACCGACCTGTCACTCGCCTGAGTGGGATTAGAACTCACAACTTCAGTGGTGATAGGCACCGATTGCACAGGTAATTGTAAATCCACCAACCATACGATCACGACAACAACGGCCCCAGAACACCTTACTAATAAAGTAAAATAGATATGTAAAATATTATAATATTCACCAATATTCGTGTAATAGCTCTATAGAAGTAATATTACCTATCAGAACAAAGGTCATACAAGTTTTATCTATTTATTTGTTTGTTTATAGTATTGTTAATTTGTTAGAATTAACTAAGGCCATGCAAACTATTTTTGTTGTTGTTTTCTTTACCTTGTATTATAAAAATATGGGTTTTGTGTGTATTAAAAAAATATGGGTTTTGTGTTTATTAAAAAAATATGGGTTTTGTGTGTATAAAAAAATATGGGTTTTGTGTGTATTAAAAAAACATGGGTTTGGTGTGTATTAAAAAAATATGGGTTTTGTGTGTATTTAAAAAATATGGGTTTTGTGTGTATTAAAAAATATGGGTTTTGTGTGTATTAAAAAAATATGGGTTTTGTGTGTATAAACAAATATGGGTTTTGTGTGTATTAAAAAATATGGGTTTTGTGTGTATAAAAAAAATATGGGTTTTGTGTATTAAAAAATAATTTAATTTGATTTGAATATTGCAATCTGATTGGCTAATCCGCGTGGAGAAAATTTTGGCTATACTCCATAACCTGGGTTGGTATTGTGACGTCACCAGCGTGTTCATCCACCAACGACAAATTCAAATAGTCATATGAAATAATCGTAATTAAAATCGAGGAATCATTAAATTTTGTTGTGAAAATTAAATTATAAGGAATATTTGAAATTGTTGAACAGGTTATACTTGCATAACCTGGTTTGGGTCAGTTTACGCTTTTCATAAACCGCTTCGCGGTTTATTAAGCGTAAACTGACCCAAACCATGTTATATCGTATAACCTGTTCAACAATTTCAAATATTCCTTAAAGGGATTTGTGTGCAAATCAACAAAGTGGAAAAAAAAAGGTTTGTTTATATATTTCTTATAAAAAATTACACTAGACTACACATCATTTTGCCAAGGTCCAAAGAGGGATAAATATGCTTTCTATGGGAAATAGTACACTATTGTTTCCCTTAAAAACAAATTAATTTTTCCAGTTCATTATAAGTTATTACCGTATCAGATGGTTTCTGTTTAGTGCCCATCACAGCAGGACTAGACAAGGGCTGACGGTTTCCATAGACTGAGGTTCTCATTGCAGTGACAGCAGGACTAAACAAGGGCTGATGGTTTCCATAGACCGAGCTTCTCATTGTAGTGACGGCAGGACTTGTTATTGGGTGTATGTGATAGTTGCCATATATAGAGTTCCGATTCTGAATCATTACTTTCTGTCCAAAAGGAGAGTCTATTACCACAGGTTTACCGGATGCAGGTTTAAAAGGAGACTTTGTTGTATCTGGGTGTTTGTAATCTGAAGCAAAAAGTTATAAAAACATGTACAGTCAAACCTACCCATACAGTCACCTCTATTAAGCAGTCACCTGTATTAAAAGGCTACCTTTTTCTTGTTCTGTCATGGAAAATTTCATATGAATCTAACCTCTTGTAAGAGGTCACCTGTCTTATAAGTCCACTTTTTCTTTGTCCCATAGGTGACCTCTTAAAACAAGTTTGACTATATTTAAATTGTATGGTAGCTTATTATGTACCTGTAATAAGATCAAAATTATTTAAACGTCATCAACTAAAGCTTGGCAACGGCTATTGTCACTGAAGTCGTGGTTATAACAGAGGTAGCTATTGCCATGGTAATTTTAATTAGCTTACCTGTCACTTATCAGATTAACAGCTTCAATATACACAAGCTATCATACCTCAAAAATGTCAAATCCCACTCAGGGCAAGGTGTACAACATTATGTGATAAAGTTTGTCAGTTACTTGCGGTAGGTCGGTTGTTTTCTCCAGTTTCCTCCACCAATAAAACTGACCGCCACAATATACAGTCGACTCTCGTTATCTCGAACTCGGTTGAGTCAAATTTTTATCGAAGTCCCGAACTTCGTTGTGTATAAATATATATAATTTGACTCCTGTTGAGTCGAATTCGGATGAGTCGAAATTTCGGTTGTGTCGAATAAAAGTTTTGGTCCAGAGATGTAGAAAGCCATATTATTTACATTTGTTAAGTCGAATTTACCTGTCAAAACATGTGTATTAGCTTGGGATTAAAATCGGATCACAGGTGAAACATCCGATCATTGACTTTGACATTTTTACCTTAGGCTATTTCACATGTTTATTTCATAATCTGTCAAATTAATTAGTGATAATATTNGAATAGCCTTGGCAGTGTTGTCAGAAAAGGACAATAACTGGCGAAAATCGCCGGCTGCCGGCTTTTAACGACATCACTGTATTATGACACATGTTAAAAGTGTACAATCAAAAATTATCGATTTATAATAAGTGCGCTTGGGTCGGCATACATCAATGATTATTAAAAAAAAACAACGGTCGAACGGCAGCGTTTTATCTATTGAATTACTTGTCGGAAATTAATTTACATTAAAGGAGATGTATAATTTCTCAATTTTGAGAAAATTTTACTCTTAATTAACAGTTGTAATAAAAGGGGAAATTTTTTTCACTTCCAACATGTCTTTCAGAATGTCTTCTGATAATACTGTTGCACGTGTGTCTGGCTATTCAAAATTTCGCTCGAGTTGTCTCCCTTTCGTCGTTAAAAAAACTACACTTCCGGTATTTCTCATAGCTCCTCTTGAGTCGAACTACGGTTGACTCGAATTTTTTCCATGGTCCCATCGAATTCGAGAGTCGACTGTATCTGAAATATTGTTGAAAGTGGTGTTAAACACCATAAAACCAAATAAAAAATGTCAATGTTTTGCTAGTTACCTAGAACTTCGTATTCACACATAACAGAGGTTATATGGAATTGTTAATCATTAAATACAGATTTTTTTCACCATTTTGACTTTATTTCATGCTCACAAATGAAGTAATTCTGTTTAAAAATGTAGTTTGTTTCTTGAGTGAATGATTGTTGTTTAACGCAAAGTCAGCATTTTTTCAGCTATATCATGCAGAGAACAAGTTACGTTTTGATGAGATAATGATGATGTTCGCTTCGTACTAGAATAACACTCTTAGAATGATTTTTATAGTGCTAGTTTACTGAAACAACAGTCCACGGATAGACATGTCCCCCACCCAGACACATTATCCTGATTCCAAGCCAACCAGTCTTTGCTCTTACTCCTTAATGCTGTATGCTTAAAGCTGAGAAGAAGGAAATATCAATTTTATAGTCTATGGTTTCACCGACGGTCCAACGATCTACCATACTCTAGTACGAGCATGCTAACCATTACATAACGTTACCGCTGCATGCTTAGTGGAGAAGTAACAAATACCAATTTCATAGTCTATGGTTTCACCGATGGTCCAATGATCTACAATACTCTAGTACGAGCATGCTAATCATTACATAACGTTACCGCTGCATGCTTAGCGGTGAAGTAACAAATACCAATTCTATAGTCTTTTGCTTCACCCAACGATCCATACCACACTCTTGGCAAGCACATAAACCATTACATCATCAGTCTGTGCCAAAAACCACTAGCCCTAAGCCCAAGTCTAGTAAACATTGGTTCGGGCTAGTGAAAACATCAAATTTGCTTAATCAAAGCTAGTATGTCAAAATGGCACAGACTGCATCATGAATGCGGTTCAAAATATGGCAAATTCTATATTTAGTTTGTAAATAAATGTTCACGTACCAGTGGTTATACCTTGCTGTCTGTCTCGGACCGACTGTATCAGAGCCTCTGTATCAAACTTAGAAAATGTCTTCTTACTGATGGCAGAGACACATGACTGTCTGGCTGGTAGAGGATGGTGCAATAAAGATGGACGACACTACAAAATAATAAAACAATACGTTCAATATCCATTTAAACATGTTGAACTGTGAGCTAATGCTCACTTATGATACCCCCGCATATATGTTTAACTGTGTATAAATACCAACTAAGTTGGCAAACAGGAAGTAGGAATCTGACGGGTCCAAAAACGCTTCCCACAATATGGCATACCTATATGAAGCTTGTGACCAAATATCAGATTTCTGCCATCAATAATAGTTGCTGAGAAAAATGCGACGAAAATATCTTGGACGGACGGAAGGACAGACAGACTGAGGTAAAACAGTGGAGCGGGGGTATAATTATGTTCTTTCAGAAATAAAAGTAAAAGCACTGTTTTTCTTAGTGTAAAATATTTTTTTTTTTTTTTTATCTGAAATTCATTTCCCATCACATGATGACATCATTTCTAACAAATTTAAGATTAAAAAAAGAAGAAGTGAAAAAGGTATATATATATATATATATCAAAGCAGTGTACTAGAATTTTTCTGCAACCACAACTTTCCATGGGAAAGTGTATACCAAAAATTAACTTTCCCACAGATCAAATTTACTTTCCCTAATCAATTCATTTTATCGCCTAATTTAATGTTAGATTTGAATTCATAACTTTAGTGGTGATAGGGACTGACTGATTACCATATGATTACGACCACGACGTTCCCTCTTGGATCTGGACTGTTCAATACGAAATTCAAAGGAGACCACACAATGAAATTCCCAGATGAGTCTTGATAAATTTGGCTCAGTGTTTTCGAAATCTGCTTTGGATATTTTTTTTTTTTTTTTTTACAAAAATTGGCAAATGCATATTGTTTCAGCAAAACCTGAAACATATGTCATACCTTTTGTTAAAATGGAGCAACTGACAGGTCGACAAAAAAGTTATTGTAGAGGCCTTGATGTTATGAAGACTCAATAGAAAAGAATCCAATTTTGAATACTATATAATCTGTAACATAAAAGGCTATTGTAAAACACAGGCATTTATAAGTACTTTTTTTACAATAGAAATGTAGTAAGAAGTAAAATTATGTTGGAATGTAACTTGTCAATTTACCACTGATCCTGCAACAGTCTGTCTGTCATCAGTAGAGGCTGAGGTTGTCATGACAATCCCTTCATTTGTCAAGATACTGTGTAGAGCTTCAGGATCTTCCTCAAATTCCTCTACCTCTATAAAATATGATATAATATGCTAAAGGCATAAAACACTAATTCATCAACCAGAGCTTAGAACATATATACAAAAGTAGTTCTATTTAAAGAAAAAAATTCCTTTCACTTAGTTGTATTTTGAAAAATATTACATGTAATGGCATAAATAAAATATTACATGTAATGGCATAAATAAAATTAATAATGGAAGGTATATATATAAAAGGATGATTTTGAGCCCTAATTTAATTGGATTTAGTTGTATTTAACCTGAAGGTTTTGATGAATGACATATAAATACTGTGAATGACGTTGTTTTTTAAGAGTAGGTGATGTCCCGTAGCAATATTTTAAACATCTCATGATATTCATAGAGAAATAACTGTTGATACAGAAAATATCTGATGTTGAAAAGGTTTAACTTCAGACAAAATGGTCAGATAGGCTAAAAAACTGATGTTTTTAGCAACATGGATCAAGAGAGATAACTCCATGTATTTTAGAGACTCAGATCCAAGAATATACTGTAGAATGAGAAACATAAGCAATTTATCTCCCTTTTATTCAAATTAGGCAAGGCACTAAGGGAGATAATCTGGCAAGTTAGTTAAAGCAGGTCTTTCAATCAGGGGGGGGGGGGAGGTACCAGATACTTTTACCCGCCTAAAATGGTCTTTGGTACATCCTGATTTTAAAGAGTATCGCATAAGATATTCATGAAAATTGATCAAATTTCAATAAAAAGTACTGCCTGTAAATAGTGAAGTATCGGTAGACTTGAGAAATATTGAAAGCCCTGTTAAAGGTAAATTTTTTAACTACCTTCCTCCCCACCATATACTTGTTTGTGGAATAGCCCTTATTGCTAAATAAATGTGATAGCTGTTTAACACCAAGTCAGCAATTTTCCCACTATATCATGGTGAGAACAGGTTACATTTTGAGGAAATGATTATATGATTCCAGTGTGGGAAACCATTTTTTCAAACACTCGCCAAAATGGAGAGTGGACTGAAACAAGTACACGCCATGTTTGGTGAGTGACATTTTTTTTAAACTCTCCAACAAATACCAAATAAACAATACAGTAATGTTCAACAATTTATTTTGCAGATTTTGACAAGTCATTAACTTGGTCAAAAAGGATCAACACTCTCTTAGGAGCTGCGTTGATCTTATTCCTCAATTTCGTTGTCTTCGTCTTCATCAACTGAAGTACAGACTTTTAAGTTTTAATGCGCGGTATAAAACATGTATGTCAAATCCGGTTCCGAAACATATTTAACTTTATGTTTTCGCTACGAATTCGTTTGAAATATTTCAAAACTAAATTATTTTATTTGCATTAATTTTAAAAGTCATCACATCTATTGTAATGAAACAATATTTCATTTAATCGGGAAATCGAGCTTGGCAAAATTATGCGGGATTGGGATTGTATATTTATTTTTGGTCATCCTTATTTTTTTTTTGGACAGAAATGAAGTGTCATGGCGGAATGTTTTCTTATCGAGTACAATGATTAATAAAATGTTGAATAAATAACACAGTTAACAGAAAATTTAACTGTTTGGGAGCTATGATATTTTAAAGCTGTAAACCAGTTATCGTAGCGACCGTTTTCAAGTTCCTACTCGCCAGACCGGCAAGTATAAAGTGGATCTTACTCGCCACCCGAAATTTCCACATGCATTTGGCGAGTTGGCGAGCGGTCGTTTCCCACACTGTGATTCATGTTTTGTACTAGATCAACATCCTTAGTTGAGTTTTCAGTGTTAGCTTACTGAAACAATAGTTAGTGGGTAGACATGTCGCTTCACACTGAAACACGGTCCCGATTCCGAGTCAAAATTCTGAAATTGTTCTGACTCCTTAATGCTGTGCGCTTTAATTAGTGGAGAAGCAGCAAATACCGATCTTATTGTATTTGATTTAACTCGACCGAAGCTCAATGATCTACCACCGTCAAGGATGAGCACACTAACCATTACTCCACCGATAGAATAGTATAAAAACTATGGATGGTTTGGTTTATGGTGTTTAAGGCCATTTCAACAATATTTCAGTTTTATCTAACGTTAAGTACGTTTTCCCTTGAAATTAACGATAGTAGCCCGTCTGATACAAGATGTTGTATCACCAAACTGTGGTGATAAAAGAATGGCGCGACATTGCACGAGACGTTTTCTGCCGAACTCCTTTGTCATGACGTCATATCATTGGAATCTCGCGAAAAACACATCAATGTAGGCAACGTAAAGACATAGTATCAATATTTCCGGCAACTGTAAGGAACACATTTCTTTTTTAAAAGCGTTGTCGGATTGTACAGTGACACTGAAAGTGATTGAATAGTAATTCGACATTGGTGAAAGAACAGCAACAAATAACGTGATGTCATTCACAAACTGTAGTCTTCCTGAGAGTATTGTAAAAAATGTTGTAAACATTAATTCGACCCTTGTTATTTGTTTAAAATTTGTTTTTATTGAAATGTTAGATAAACTTATTACATACATAGTGTGTTGGTACAAGACTATGTATCAGGTCTTGCCTGTTGGGTGAACTAACCACGTCACAACTCGTCACTATCGCGACTCGTAGTGATACTGGTTCACACAACAGGCTCGACCTGATACATAGTCTTGTACCACCACACTATATATGTAATGGGTATATATCGTGGCAGTTAGTTTTATTGATGGAGCACACTAACCATTACTCCACTGACAGAATAGTAATTATAGAATAATAGAGTCAATCTAATTAATCTCAGGCTGGGTCTGTCGTGGTGATCGTATGGTAGTTGGATTTACAACTGCCTGTGAAATAAGTGCCTATCACCACAAAAATTGTGAGTTCGAATCTCGGTCATGGCGAGGTGTACTCAATACAACTTTATGTGAAAAAGTTTGTCAGTGTTTTTCTCCGGTTTCCTCCACTAATAAAACTGACCGACACGATATAGCTGAAATATTGTTGAAAGGTGGCGTTAGACACCATAAAAATCTAACCAAACCAATTAATCTCAGGCTACAAACTATCATTTTGCCTTTGAATCAAACCTGTGTTTGTTTTCTTCTCTTGATTAAATGGCAGGGATTTCTTAGCAGTAACGACCGTATCCTCAGTCAGCTGACGAGAATCACATGGTAGTTCTCCCAAAATTCGTCTCTTTCCAAGATTTGTACAACTCTTTTTCTTTATTTTTCCAGTGCTAATAAAAGAAAGAAGTAAACAACTTAAGAAGTGATTAACATCCTGAATCATAATAATATGCATACATCCAAAAACTGCCATATCTTATTTACCATAATTACTCTATTAATGTTCTACCCCTTTTTGGTCAATTTTACCAGTGACGAAAAATAAGATCGTCACTGAAGAAGATAAAAATAGTTTTGAAGGTAAGAAAGGTCTGTATATTTGAATTCAGTTTTTTATCAACATTTATCAATTTTAGATGTGTGGGTTTTTAATTTAATAAAATGGGAACAGGACAAAGGCCCCCCGACAAAAAGCCCCCCATAATGAAATAATCATAGAATCTTATTACATTTTTTTATATTGATGTTGATATTTAAGATATCTTAAAGATCAAAACTCACTCCTATTAAAAAAGGAGGAGTGGGGGGATTAATACAAAAAACTAAAATATTTTTAAAACATAATTTTTCATTGTTATAGTCATTTATAAAGTGTAAATAAAAATAACTGTTTAATTGTTAAAATTGAAATTAATCAGGTGAAGTTAATCAGGGATTGTTTTTATTGATAAACAATTGTTTTTACATTTATAACATTTGAAGTTATTAAAGTTAATGAGTGAGTTATTTTCTCATCCTGTTTGATATATATTATAATGATTTTTTTTAAGATAAAACAATTTTATTATTTGATTTTTACTTTCTTTGATGAAGGTTATTATAATTCTTAAACACATACAGTCAAACCTGTCGTAACGGTCACCTGCTCATAACGGTCACTTTCGTGCTCTCCTGGTGCATTTTACTATATATTTTAATTCGATATAGCGGTCACCTGTTCAATGTGGTCAGCGATCACCATTTATAAGTAATTTTCAGCATAAAACCTTTGCATAACGGTAAATTTTATTTTAAAAGTGATTTCGGAAGATCTGTATTTTTCTCAAATGTCCTAAAAATCCTGAGGTGTTACAAAATATATTGACTAATTTAATTAACTAAATAAACAAACACCATGCATTTTGTGAATAGTAAATGACATAAAGGACAGTTTATCCCTGGGTGTTATTGGGGAATTTTATTCATTACGACAATAAAAATTCTCTCACCAAAACTATTTTTTATCTAGTGCATCATGTCAAAATCATCAACATCCGTAAATAGGAAAGCTTTGAAATTTGACAAAAAAGTGAAAGCAATAAATCATTGTGATGTTGGTAAAAGTTATCGAGCTGTGGGCGAGGAGATGGGTGTTGGTCATACCCAGATAATGAACATTCTTTAAAGAAAATGCGAGATTCTTTACGAACGATGTTCCCAGTTCAACATCGTGTTACTGGAAATTGTACTTTTGTTTATTAAATATCTTTATTTATTTATTTGTATGTTTATTCAAATCATATCATATTGAGATAATTTCGTCAACAACAAATGTAAACCAGAGTAAAATTATGACAGGAACAAAATAACAAGTAAAACATTATTAAAAACATAAAATGTAATGAAAATTGTCAAAAGATCAAAACCCTTCACATAAAGGTCACCTGTATATAGTGGTCATTTTGTCAATCTTCCCCAGGTGACCACTATAGACAGGTTTGACTGTATTTATATTGTTTATGATATCTTCAAGTTCCAATAATAACTTATTATGAACTAGAAAATTGAATGCCCTCGTCTCAACCTTATCCACCTCAACCCCCCCGCCCCCCTCACCCCAATTCCAATTTACTACCTTAACTTTTGGCTTGGTTCTGAGGAATGTGTAGGGATATAATGCAAAGAAAACATCTTGAACAGCCAAAATGGATTTTCAATATAACTTAATTTGAAGGAATGGTATATTATTCATCGGATATGATGTAGAAAACTTATGTATAGACTTTAAAAGGGGTTTGTGTCTGTAAGACACATACAATGCCCCCACGGTTATAATTGCAAAAGGGTAAACCAATGTTTTGCTTATTCAGCATCAAGCAGAAATGACTGAAATAAATGAATCTGTACCTAACAATGTGATGTTCGATTGATTGATTGATTGAATGGGATTTAACGCCATTTTCAGCAGTATTTCAGCCATATCGTGGCAGTCAGTTTTAGTGGCGGAGGAAGCCGGAGTGCCCTGAGGGACCCGCAAGTATAAGGAGCGCTGTTTACACGTTAACAGGTTTCAGTGGCTAAGTTCATATAAGCATAATTTTGTAAAAAATTGTTGAAAATCAAAATCCATAAAATATGCACACTTTCAGTGTAGGTACTAACTGTCTACAAAATATAAAAGGTCTAGCTCAAAAACTGTAGGAGTTAGCCAGACAAACCATATATCCTAAATGGATTTAGCAAAATCTGTCCAAGTTCGTGCATCCATAATTTTGTAAAAAATTGTTGAAAGTCAAAATCCATAAAATATGCACACCTTCAGTGTAAGTACTAACTGTCTACAAAATATAAAAGGTCTAGCTCTAAAACTGTAGGAGGAGTTAGCTGAACAAACCATATATCCTATATGGGGGCATAAATGAAAAGTCCAACTACCTGTCATTTTGAGAATATTTGATGAAAATCAAAATCCTGTGCACATGCACACCTCCATTAGGTGTATAAACATCCTACAAAATATTAAAGCTGTAGCTCCAAAACTGTAGGAGGAGTTAACGGGACAAACCATATTCCCTTTATGCAGCTAGTACGAAAAAAATGACTA
>MJUT01031633.1:147969-158674 GCA_002080005.1 Gigantidas platifrons
CATAGCTTTCTATTTTTTTACTACCATAAAATGAATTTGCTCTATAGTTTCATAATATCTAAGATTCTGGTGTATATATTTAAAAAAAAAAATTGACAGACCCTTGAAATTCAATAGAAAAAGGTTGTCACCCATTTTGCGTTACATTTCTGGCATTTTTGACAACATATTTCGATGAACATTTTTTCTAGAAAGAGATATTTCAATGATATCTTGTGGGCACCGGCATATAATAACACACTGCCTGACACTGGTATAAGCAGCAATAAGATATAAAAATATAAGGAGCACAGCTATGGAAAGGTAAAAGGAAAAGGAGTCATTTTTTTTAACTGGCCATATCCAATGTAAACAATCTTTGTCACCAAGAAGCTTGAAATTGAGGGGGAATTTTCAAACATACAGATGATCATATATTTGAGAAGACACTGAAAATAGAGTTATCTCCCATACCCTAAGCCTACACCCTTAAAAGGCCACTTTTTCTTTGTCCCAAATATGACCTCTTAATACAGGTTAGACTGTAATTATATTCAATTATAGTACATGTATATACTTTTAGTATTTTCTGTTATGATGCAACAGCACCTAAATATTTCCTGATTGGCTCAAGAGAGATCTTTTTTTTTATTTTGTCAAAATACCAAGTTTGAAATTAATGGTCTTTTAAGCGAATGAGTGATTGTGAAAAAAAAGTTGTTTTTAAAGCCAAATGAACACAGGGACAGAAATTAACAGGGGCTCAGTCACCCATGGCCCCTGGATTTTGGTCTGGGCTACTAAACTTTTACCTATAATTTAGTTAAACATACATGTATAGACATTTTTTATCAGAAATCTTGTCTGGGCTACCAGCTTGAACTTCCCAATTTCTATCCCTGGAACAATTTTTCAGTTATATCATGGTGCAAGCAACTTACATTTAATGAGATGATAATAATGTTTGCTTTGAAATAGACCAACTACAAATGTAGCTTACAGGTAGTTAGATCTTTGTAGTGCTAGCTCACTAAAACAACAGTCTGCAGGAAGACATGTCTATCCACTCTGACACATTATGCTGATACCGAACAAACCAATATTTGCTCTTAGTCTTACTCCTTAATACTGTGTGTGCAGCAGAGTCTGAGAAGCAGTAATTACCAATTTTATAGTGTTTGGTTTGACTTGACTAAAACTCTGACCCACGATCTACTCACAGGGAATACACTGTTTTGAAATGTTCTTATTAAGATATGCGTATTCCAGTGTTTCTTATTTTCTTCAAGAATTTGAAGGTAACTAAAGGTTGATGTACATAATGTAATTTGAAGATTTCTCTGAACTACAACTGAATTGGAATGTTCATGAAAGGTCCTGTGCAAGCAACAGTACCGTCAGTAGCATACGATAACCCACTGCTGAGCACGCTCTGAAACTTTTCACTCATCACCTGTGGAACCGTAGCCCTTATGGTCCTTGGCCAGTTTTCTGATATTTGCGGACCTATGGTTAAGGCTGTCACGGTTATCCGTGTAACTGTCGGCGGTTAGATTTCAAATACTATCCGTTTAAAGAATTAGTAAACGGTTAACCGTAATGTATACGTGTATACAAGATCAAGCGTAAAATACGGTCAAGTAAAAGATACAGTAACATCGGTAAAACAAAAAATCAATAACAATCTGAATTGAGATTAAAGATCAATATTTAAAGCCATCAGTTGTCAATCAATCAAATTATATAACTTCGACAATTTCAGATCTGGAGTTTATCGCATTCAACAGTTGATAATAATGTTTCAATTTGACTTTCACCTGGAATTTCCTCACTAGCGGGGTGTCGTCAACGGGGTAGCTAGCTGGTCAATGTCACCTGGGTTTTTTTTTTGGATGTATTGTTCATACTATAAATGCTTTAGTTTTTTTTGTGGTCTTATTCTCCTACCCACGTAGAATTATTTTCTCTGAGATATATTGCATACCAAGCATTTTTTTGTCTACCTTTCTGTTGCAGATATTCGTCAAAACAACATTGAGACGGTCCCTTTTATTCATTACCCAATCAAATGTTTAACAAACATCAGGTCATCATTACTGTTTAAACGGGATCGATTCGGTTAATGAATGTCGGTTAAACGGATAGTGATTTTGCCAACCGTGACAGCCTTACCTATGGTGGTGGAGGTTCAACCTTTTAAATTTTTTAAATAGACTATTTTTACCGGATATCCGGGTGCTCCAACGCTGGAGGGATTTATGCAAAGAGAAGAAGAAGGTGGTCCGCAAATATCAGAAAACTGGCCAAGGACCATATGAGCTACGGTTCCGCAGCTACTGTGGCCACGGATCAACTGTGATATGAAGAAAATGTTTAGAAGAAGAGGTGAAGCCAGGACTGCAATTGCAATGTTAATTAATTATTTGACATCTATCAATATAAATAATTATGTTCTTCTACTTCTACCAGTATGCAGCCACCATCAATTCGTTGATTATTCTGCCACTTTTTGGATGCACATGCAAATATATACATTGAGTTTGAATTTTTTGAAGTGCTTTACATATATATACAGTGAAGATAAAAACATCTTGGAGTGGTTTAGAATAGTTCCTGAAGGTGAGCCTGGAAGGTTTCAAGGCTCCCGATGGTGACGCAGTTGTCCGGTAGTGCATTCCAGTCTCTGATGGTTCTAGGAAAATAGGATTCTTTTCTTATATCTGTTCTGCAAGATGGTATTTGGTAAGCTTTTGTGTTGTTATTTCTGGATATTCTGTCTGGTGGAATTAGACGATCCTCTGTATTTACTAGTACCAATCCATTTACCAGTTTGTACATCACTGTTAATCTCGCTATTTTCCTACAGTCTTCCAGTGATTTCCAATTGAGATCTTCTATCATGGAGCTGACGGATGATGTGTTGTGATGACGATTTGTCACATATCTCGCCGCTCTTCGTTGTACCATTTCTAGCCTGTTCTTATTGTTCTGATGGTATGGATCCCAGACTGAACTAGCGTATTCAACTGTAGGTCTTACCAGTGATGTGTATGCTGTTTCTTTTATCTTGCTGTTGTTTATGTTCAGGTTTCGTTTAAAAAATCCTATAGTTTTGTTAGCCTTGTTGCAGATGTTCCTTATGTGATCGTTCCATTTTAGGTCGGCACTGATAGTACACCCAAGATATTTGGCAGATTTTACAGCCTCAAGTGTATGACCATGTAGGTGGTATTCTCGCACTATTGGTTTTCTTTTGCGAGTTATAGTTAGCACATTACACTTGTCTGGGTGGAATGCCATTTTCCATTTCCCTTCCCATTTGTCTAGTTTGTCCAGATCTTCTTGCAGGTTGACACTAAATAAAATTTCTGTTTGATATTTGTTAAATTATATATTCATTTTAAATCATAAAAAATATAATTCAAATTGTCCATTGAAATAGAGGTAAAATCCCGAGGATACCTGCTTAAGTGTTTGAGCTGCAATGATGTGATCATCGAAATGCAAGGTGCTTGATAATGCTGGGCTCCTTCACTTTATATATATTGTCTGTGTTTTAAATGAAAATTATACTTTGCTATGAAGTTTTCTATTTAGATCGTTCATACCATTAATAAAAACATGTTTTTGATGAAGCTAAACAAAATGCACCTTCTTACCAAATTTTTTTGTTGTTTCACCATCAAATTTCCCGGCCCGAATGTTGTTTTGATGGAAGGACCAATAGAAATTCTTGTTACAAAATGACCTTGATTAGTTTAAATTCTATATTTGGTAACGCTCGGTATTTCCAATAATCAACGAGATTACGCGAGATTCTTTAAAAATAGCAGAAACAACATGGCGATGACAGAACTAGTTCCGCTTCAAATTTTCTTATTTGTAGGACTTATTTTATGTTCTTTAGTGGATATTATAAAAACCAAAGGTGAGTTGGTCAAAATAATCATGAAACAATATTTTACCACTCTTTGATATGCCGGGGATTGTTTATTTCGCAATTTTACCTGTGATTTACCTGAGCGTATTTTTTTTTTATGTTTTGTAACATAGTCAATACACCGGTCATAAATTGAGTATATGATAAATGATGACAACGGCAGTCTTATGTAAAGAATCTGAAGACATTCGAAATTGAACTGAATCATCTTTCGTTAAATTGTAAATAGATCTAAATAATATCTTTTGACTAATTAACGAACAATAAACAAAGTCAACGAAAGTCAATACACAGGTCAATAAATTAGCAATAGTTACACATAATTAATTGTAAATTACTTTCATCTCGAATTAGAATAAAGAAAATCTAATTAAATATTGTGCTAAGTCGTTTCAAAAAGTGAAAGAAAACGTTTTAATACACTTTTAATAAAGAACAAAACATCAAAAGTCTTAACCTTTTCTGTGACTTAATTTTTACCTAAGACTACTACAGTACATACAGGTACATGATGTTTGTGTACTTTTCATCTTCTCATGGGTATGTTGGACACACCCATTCTATAATAGACTTCTTATATGGGAAATATTATCTTAAATTAGCTTGTTAGGGATTCTCAAATTAGCCTGTATTAAGAATTATTTTCTATTGAATGTGATATTGTTCTGAAAATTCAGTTCAGCTTTCTCATTTAAAAAAAATCAGTTCAGGTTTTTCATTTAAAAAGATAAACATTTGAATTACTAGCAATGCCAACACTAATCTAAAAATACTAATTAAATTAGATCAGAAAGGATTTTTTGTTAACACTTGCAGTTAGTCTAAAAAAAATTCAAGATGAAAAAAATATTTTTCTTAAAATACAAAAAAGAAATAATGTTCCATTGATTATAACTGACACTGTACAAAATNACTTTTTAATTCATTTATTCATTTTTAAAGTTCATACGTAATGGAGAATACACTCCAATAATAATCAACGAGATCCATAAGGTTCGAGTTTACTATTTTTAAGAATCTACAAGCTAGAGTGCATTCTCTTACTTAATACATTTCCATCTGCAAAAATGTTTTTATTTTATATTTTCGCATTTTTAATATTTAGATATCCAAATTAGATAACAATTAACAAAAATAAAATGATAAGTTTGCATTGACAAAATATGTTATTTTGATTCTCGNAAAATATGCCTGGTCATATATTTTGTAACCAAACACAAGAGTTTCCAGGTTAAAAACATGATCTCCTATATAAAGTTTTTTTGTCATTTTTTTTACCTCTTGCCAATATGTTTTGTTGTATTTACAATTAAAGTAAAAGTGTTTGTAATTTTCATTTTCTTTACACACTTGACATTCACTATCATTTACTATTCTCCATTGTTTTAACAGTTAAAACAATGGAGGATTTTTTGTTAACACTTGTATATTGCAGTTAGTCTAAAAAAAATTCAAGATGAAAAAAATATTTTTCTTAAAATACAAAAAAGAAATAATGTTCCATTGATTATAACTGACACTGTACAAAATAGGGTGAATGGACACAGAATAAAATTTAAAAAAAAACCAGTACAAACTTGATATTCTGATGAATGGACCCGATACCAGTCCCAGAAGCTAAAAATGTGCAAATATGTGTATTTATTCCAAGACATGACATACATGTAACTAGTTTTTGTACCATAATTTAATTATTCCACAGAAGACAGTTCAAGATTTGTAAGGTTCTTATCATGTGGTTATAAGAAAGTACAATGCACTTTTTCTAAATTGGCCTAGATATTTGGATATGCATTATTGCATATATTGGTTTTTATGATTTGTAAATTTTTATATACTGGTATTTCCACTTTGTAATGTTCTGCTTGATTGTACATTGTCTTTTGATCAGAAAGTTCTTGTATTTCCTTTAAATAATACCTTTTGTCGAGTTAAAATTTTCAAAATTATTAATGTCCTTTAAAATCAAAATTTCATAATGTACATTTTGTACACCAGTAATTCCTTTTTGTTGTTCTTGGAAATATATTATACGCCCATATTAGAATTTTTATAATGCAGTACCACCACATACTCATAGATTACTTTTAGTCATACATACAAGTACATGTATGTAATTTCTCAAAGGAATAAAAGATCTCCTTGAGTTATTGTTTCTAAGGCATTTTGTTTATCAATAATAAAGCTCTTGTATATATAGATGTTAGGTTTTCTCTTCTACTATTGATTTTGAACCAACTGTAAATTCAAAGGAAATTGTTTATAGATTTAAATTCAAAAGACTTGAAGTACATACTGTCATCAGGGCTTTCAATATTTTTCAAGTATACCAGTACTTCACTACTTACAGGTGATACTTTTTATTAATATTTGAAAAATTTTCATGATCTTGTAGACAACAATCTTTAAAATGAGGAGGTACCAAAGACCATTTTAGACAGGTAAGAGTACCTGGTACCAACCCTTACTGAAAGGACTGACATACATGTAGAATGTATTTGGTATCAGAAAACTGTTTTCTTTTATCAAGTCTAATTGTTACATCGTGAATACAAAATTAAGAGATTCACATCTGACCTGTGTAACTGATCAATAATATTCATTGATCTTTGATCTGAATTTCTGAGATTGATTTTCCTGCATGTTATTATGAAGTCACCTGCATTCAACAATTTATTGTATTGCGAAAAGCTTTAAATAAAAGGTGTAAATAGCATTGATTAGCCAAATAAGGAACTGGTTTTTCATTCCCTCACCAACAAAGTTGCGAGGGGAATACCCGGGATATAGTAATGCTACCGTCCGTCGTCCTTCCTTCCGTCTTTCCGTAACATCCTTGAGAACACTCTAGAATCAACATCCTTCAATGGATTTTAACCAAACTTGGTACATACTCAGTCCTTCAGAGAATCTGGAACCCTATTGATTTTCAAGGTCATGGGTCAAAGTTCAAGGTCACCGGGTCAAATTTTTAGGCGAGGGGATATGCCACACTTTGCGTTGCCCTTGTTTTAATTATGATTTAAGAAAAATAAAGTAGTCAAACCTGTATTAAGAGGTCACCATTGGAAGAAAGAAAAAGTGGCCTTATAAGACAGGTGATTTCTTAAAAGGTTCATTTCATATCAAGTCAGCCTCTTCAAAAATTGAACTATATCTTACATCCCAAACTTGAACTTTTGTCTTAAGTTATGTTTATGACTTTATAAAGCAATCAATTAGAATTGCGAAAATGAGATCTGGTCAAAAATAGCCTAAATTGTTAATAATTTGTTTGTATTGTGTTTGTTCCTTTGTTTATTGTATTTGCTTGGCCTACATGGGCGTAATTTTGCAAGTATTGAAGTAAAGATTTAATATAAATTTGCTATGACAGGACAAGAGAAAAGTGACCTTTTATTACAGGTGACTGCTTAATAGAGTTGAACACATGGAAGATTTTACTGTAATTTATTTATTGAAAAGGGCACCGTTGTAATATGCACAAGGGGCTGTCACTGTCGTGATCATATGATAGTTGGATTTACAACTACCTATGCAATCAGTTCCAATCAACACTTACGTTGTGAGTTCGAATCACGCTAATGGCGAGGTGTATTCAATACAACATTATGTGATGAAGTTTGTCAGTGACTTGCGTCAGGTCAGGGTGGTTTTCTACAGGTACTCTGTTTTCCTCCACCAATATAACTGACTGCCACTATATAACTGAAATATTGTTGAAAGTGGCATTAGACACCATAACCCTAACCCCCTATAATATGCACAAAAAGTTGTCATGTGAGAAGGGGTGGAGGAAAAGTATAACAATCTAAGGTTAAAAATTGTATATCATCTCACTTATGTAAGCAACCATGACTTTATAATATTTGCAAGGTACAATATTGAATTTAAATTATATTACATTTAAAGAAACATAATATTTGTGCTAAGATGTAAATGTCATAAATGGCCACTCAAGCAAATCAAACAAAAGATTATATGACTATATGAGGCCAGACTTAATTAAATGTTGGTGTACTGTACAATTTAAGAGGATAAGCAAGACATTTAATTAGTTCACCTTGCCCAAAGGGCCATGTGAGCTATTGCCATCACTTGGCGTCCGTCGTATTTCGTAACTTTTTCAAAGATCTTCTCCTCTGAAACTACTAGACCAATTGGAACCAAACTTGGTCTGCATCATCACTAGGGTGTCTAGTTTAAAAATTGTGTCCGATGATCAATCAACATGGCCGTTGTTACTAAAAATAGAACATATGGTAAAATTGCAGATTTTTGGGTAATAACTCAAAAACCGTTAATAATATCAGAAATCAAACTGGATAAAAATGATCAGCACAGCAAGATTTAACTACCCTGCAATTTTGAAGTAAATCAGAGTACCCATTTTTGGCCTTTTTTCATCAAATTTTCAAAATTTTAATACTTTTCGTCTTATATTTCAAACGCTATAAGAGATAGATGTTAAGTTTAAACTGCAAACTGTTTAACATGTTCAACATGTCAAGATCCACCCACCCTGCAATTTTTAAGTAAATCCCATTACCCATTTTGGAGTTATTGCCCTTTTTCATCAAATGTTCTAAATTTTAATACTTTCATCTTATAGTATATATCTCAAAAACTATTAGAGATAGAGGGAAAGTTTAAACTGCAAAAATGTTCAGCATGTCAAGATCTACAAAAAAGTTCACACAGTTGAAAATGTCCGACAACTCTGTGAAGAGTTATTCCTCTTGAAATGCATTTTTTTGTTGACTTTCACTGCTTTTGGTTACTCAAATAATCAAAGGGAAGCAACTCTATTACAAAATATGAAGTAGTAAAAGCTAAGTTTTGAGAATCATTGACATTCATGTTTTTTTTACAGCAATGTTGATAACTTACATTAAAGGAACCCCTGCCCAAATTTTATTGGAGAGGGGGTCTGCAATGACGAGGGCTACATTTGTTATTTTTTTACCGAAGTTATCAAGTTTTATTGACTGATGTTATTATTATACCCAGGTGAGCTATACAGGCTCCTGGGAGCCTCTAGTTTTTATATTTCACCGTTCACTATGTCCTAAATTAAAATAAATAAGTAAATAAAATATGATTTATTATACCCCCCGCAACGAAGTTGTAGGGCCAGGGGGGTATACTGGTTTCACCGATCACCATGTCCGTCTGTAGACAAATTCTATGTCGTACGATAACTTGAGTTGTGTTTTTAGAATCTTTTAAATTTTATCAGTTGTTTACTGGTGAAGAGAGGAGGATCCCTTTCATTTTTGACGATTTTCACTTTTTCCGTTCCAGAGTTATTGGACTTGATACATGTATGACGGAAAATAGGATTTTTACCCTATGTCATATGATACAATGTAACTTGAGTTGTATTTCTCAGAATGTTTTGAAATCTGAGCAGTAGTTTACTCATGAAGAGAGAAGGATCTCCTTCATTTTTGATGATATTCACTCTTATTGTTTTAGAGTTAGGGGCCTTATATTTTATACAATGTCATAAGAAAATTTTAGCAATGTACAAATGTATGATGGAATCTGATGAAACTTTACTAAATAATCATTGGCTGGGTAATAGAGGAGGGTCCCTTTCATTTTTGGTCGGAACAATCAGTAATGTTATGTTTATGGAAATAGGTTGGACAGATGTGGGGAGCAGGGGGTATATCTTACTTAGTGAGCTGTGCTCACAGTAATATTAGTATTTATAGAAATTGTGGGTAGGGGCAGTGTTTGGTAGGTACAGGGAACATGCAAATGTATTAACATTTTTAGTTAGATTTAAAAAAATGTTTTTTTTACATTATTCGTCATTCAAAATAACTACGGTATTCATGTTTTTTTGAGAAATAATGTACATATTGCTCACCTGATATTTGTGAAGGTGTTAATTACAGTGTTAGAATTGAGTGGCACCTTGTTGTCTCAGAAGGCTAGACAATTTTTACTAAAATTGTGACCATGACAACAATCAAATTCTACATTATTATGAATCAGGGAAGTCTATAACCATTTTCTTAAATTCAGGAGCTAGTCAAGTGTTTGGTGCCAAATTAATAACAATCATATCTAGGTTTATGTAAAGCACTGGTGGGCAAAACTATACATAGTACCCCCAATATATTGAGAAGGATAAATACTGTACTTGAATTCCCCCATATTTGCACAGTCCTCGAAATGAAAAATTGAATTATTATTTACTGGTACATTGTATGAATAAAATTATTTAATTTGTAAATACAAACTGAAAAAATTACTGGTCCTAACAAAGTTTTACTGTTCTTGGACAGGAGGACCATTGCTCATTGTGAGGACAGCATAGTGCCCCAACGATATATGGAGAGGGGTTAATATTGTACATGAATTCCTCCATATTCGCAGATGCAGTGCTAGAGATTGACAGCTGTCTGGTCATCTAATAATAAGATGGTTAGAATTTGCTAGGTAAATGGGCAACTATATGTTTTGACTTAAAACGTGACAATGTCAACCAAATTGTACATGATTACCTCATCGAAGACTTTTAACCTTTAATTTTCGAGACCTGTAGGTTTAATATCAATAATCTGTTGTTCTAAATATCCAGAGAAAAATAATTAAATCTGCATGTACATTGTATAGGTTTCAATCTTGATTTCAGGAAGTTTTGTAAATTGGTTAAATTGATTTTTTTTTCTTCATCATTACAGAACACTGTTCATAATATGTGTTAACATTCTATTAGTACAAGACCATACTGGCATATGTCAATGTATATGTGTTAACATTCTATTAGTA
>MJUT01031633.1:167326-182700 GCA_002080005.1 Gigantidas platifrons
TAATTTCTCACAACATTGTTAAATTTGTTTTGTTATTATTTTGTTACTTTGACCCATTAGGAAGCCTTCTTAAGTACATATTTTAAGAGATTTATATAAAAACTTAAAAGTGATAAGAGGACAGTGATGTATTAGATGTACTGATTGATTCTGTCAATCTGTTATCTTATAAGACAGGTTATATATACAAATGTAGAGGGGGTCTCAATCACTGAATTTTAAATTTAGTTAAATGTTATTTATTTTTAGTTTGGTTTTTGATGTTTGACACCACTTTCAACATATTTCAGGTATATCATGGTGGTCAGTTCTATTGGTGGAGGACGGGGGGCCCAGGTTGCTCAATGAGTTAGGTCGCTGGATCTAACAACTCATACAAGCCTATCACCAATATGGCGTGGGTTCACGCCCGGCTTTGTAAATTACAAAAAAGGGTGCACTCAACTCGCACCTGCAAGTGATAAAGATTACCAGTTGCTTGCCCAGGGTCGGTGGTTCTCTCCGGCTTCCTCCACCACTAAAACTGGTCGCCATGATGTAGCTGAAATATTGTTGAAAGTGCCGTTAAAACACCAAAAATCAATCTTTAATATTGGTCAGTGTTTCCCAAGGTAGACTGAAGTTGAATGGACATTCGGTCCAGTATTTAAGGAGTACAAATTACTGGACCCAGCATCAAGTTTACAGGACATTCACATACTCCACAGAGGAGGTGCTCAGATTCCTACTGATCATTTGGTCATAACCTTTTACTGGACCAAACCAATTTTTACTGGACATTGCCACATGTCCGACAGACCTTGGGAAAGACTGTTGGTAGAGGATATTGATTTTATTTTTATGGTATCACTGATATACATATGTATAATGGTGGGCTTTCAAAATGGGGGTCATCGTGGACGTGATCGTATCATTCTCATATGGTGGTTGGATTTACAACTACCTGTCTAATCCCCTGCCTATCACCTCTAAAGTTGTGAGTTTGAATCCCACTCAGTCGAGGTGTACTCGATACAACATTATGTGATAAAGTTTACCACTAACGTTGTGAGTTTGAATCCCGTTGATGGCAAGACGTACTTGATACAACATTATGTGATAAAGTTTGTCAGTGACTTGCATCAGGTTTTCTCTGGGTAAACCGGTCAATAAAACTGACCACCATGATACAACTGAAATATATTGTTGAAAGTTAAAAACAATAACCTCCCTCTTATAATATCTCTTTGCAAAGACCACCCCTATTTAGTATTATCTAGATTTCAAGCACATTGAGATAGTAAAATACCGGTACTATTGAATTTTCCCCTAAAGGGAGACCACCCTTCTGATTAGGCCATTTTTTCACTGCAGGAGTGGCCATATAAGAGGGGGGACAACTGTACAAGATAAGATAAGATAAGATATTTTATTTACCAATCATGGTCCCATTATGGGCAGAGTCATTATAATAAATTGAATGATTAACATACATAATAATGCACATGACAGACAACAACATGAACAATAAAGTCAAATAGCAGTTAATGCTAAAGAAATGCTACATTTATAAAATAATAGTCAACAGTGACCTGGAAAATAGTCCTATATATACACGTATAGTTATTATATTACTATGCATGTACATTATGTATGCACATCAATGACTGGTATTCAAGGAACATTATTGTGGTATATTAAATAATAATAATAATAACATGTTATATCTTTAGTTCCCACAAGATGGTTCGAGTTCAGATTGTACATATTGATAGGAACCCTCAAACTTTCAGCCACTAACTACCCCCTGCCCCCTCCATTCCCAATCTCCCTGAGATCTATTGTATATGTCTGTCATTTCTTTCTTCTGGTACTTTTATAGGTAAATGTATATTAAATGCTCAATTACATACATGTACAGTCAAACCTACTTTAGTGACCACCTCTATTAAGTTACAGTCAAACCTGCTTTAGTGACCACCTCTATTAAGTTACAGTCAAACCTGCTTTAGTGACCACCTCTATTAAGTTAGTCAAACCTGCTTTAGTGACCACCTCTATTAAGCAATAACTTGTATTATGTCATGTTAATTTTTATTTCCCTTCACAGTGCATTTCATATCAATTAAACCTGTATTAAGTGACCACCTGTCTTATGTGACCATATTTAACTGTAAACCTAGAAGGTCACATAAGACAGGATTGACTGTATTGGTAATCTTCATGGCAGGAATTGTCAAACTTTCAGCCACTAACTACCCCCTGCCCCCTCCATTCCCAATCTCCATTAGATCTATTGTTTATGTCTGTCATTTCTTTCTTCTGGTACTTTTATCCTCGTAAATACATGTACAGACTTCAAATGCTTGATAACATACATGTACATAAGCCTTTCAATAATAGGTAGTACCAGGTACTTTTACCTGCCTGAAATGGTCTTTGGTACCTCCTGATTTTAAGGAGTGTTATATCATGAATATTGTTCATTTTTAATTTAAAAAAAGTACCTCTTGGAAATACTGTGAAAACTGTCTGAAACAAACGCTGAGGTCAAACCGAAAACCTGTCTAAACCAGACAAACCTAACAGTCCCATAAACTAAACGTCTATGTAATTTGAACCTGTGTAAACCAAACACCTGTCTAAATTGAACAAATTCTCCAGTCTCAAAGGGGTTTGGCTTAGACCAGTTTTACTGTGGTGAAGTGTTGGTGTATCATTAAATAGTGTCCACCGTGAAATACTGTCCTCTTTTACAATTGACTCCTATGATAAAGTTCGAGGACGGAATAAAGGGCAGTGATGACTTCTTTCGGTCCATTTAAGGATTTTCATTTGAAATATATCACAACAGGACACAATTTCATAGGACACTATTTTGTCTTACACTGGTACACTTGAAAAATATTGAAAGCCTTGAGTATCAGTACATGGAAAAAAATATTGGCATACAACAGTAGCAATCAGGTTAGATACACATATTATTTAGAATAACTCGTTGGTCATTGACTCATGTCATAAATAAAATCATTTGTGTATTTTATCTAGTTGGGTGGTTCTACAATAATAAAATATAGAGGCTTGACGATGAATTGACCCAAAATGACAAAGAAAATATGTCAAGGGAAAAAAAATGACAGAACGAAGACTGTTTATTTATTATGGTGATATTATTTGAACTAAAGATGGTTTAGTTATATATGTGAATGTCACATGTATACTTGAAATAAATAAAGTATGTTTGTGTACTGTGAAATTGTGAGTGTTCTTTGTCTTTGAAACCAATTTTCTTGATTTGGATTTCTAAATACTTTCGATAAAACTTTTTGTGAAAATGGTTACTGACATTTTATAATAGCTAGTTATGTAAAAGGAGAAATATCATAAATCGACTTAATTAAATCATGTTGTATTTAAAATGCATCTTGATCTTGTCAGAACTTTTTACTATGCTAGTTAATTTAACATGGAAGATATTTTATGGTGCATTTCACATGCATAAAGTATAATTATGATGAATGATTGCACAACAGTTATTACAAATGTATGCAGTCCTGTCATGATCCTGAAAACAATGTATCAACATTATTATTGAAGAAAAATTCACATTTAAAGCATTCAATTAGGGAAAATGTAATTTTTTTTCTGATATCAGAGATAAAAATTTTCTTCTGTTCAGTGGATTTCTTCTTTTTTTTTTTAGTAAAATATTTAGAAATGAAGTATGGCAAGCTTGATCCATATAGCTGGACAGTAAAAGTATTCAGACACTGAATTGGGGGGGGGGGTCCTTTTTTTTTCAGACAGTGATCACTTTCATGTCTGGCTTGATTATCCAATTTTAATAGTAAACTGTGCTGTGTTATGTTGTGTTCTATTTTTTTTTCTTGTGTTGGTCTTGTGTGCCTAGTGTTGACCGTTCTTGATTGTTCCTTGGGTTTTCTCTAATGTTTATTGGAAAGAGGACATATATGGTAATTGAATTTACATTTACCTATGCCATTGACGTCTATCAACACTTGGAGCTGTTG
Source organism: Gigantidas platifrons (assembly GCA_002080005.1). Classification (NCBI taxonomy): domain Eukaryota; kingdom Metazoa; phylum Mollusca; class Bivalvia; order Mytilida; family Modiolidae; genus Gigantidas; species Gigantidas platifrons. The sequence goes on from MJUT01031633.1 coordinate 171,337, forward strand.
TGGGCCTGATCATATGGTAATTGGATTTACAACTATCTGTACAATCAGTGCCTATCGCCACTAAAGTTGTTAGTTCGAACCCAATTCATGGCGAGGTGTTCTCGATACAACATTATGTGATAAAGTTTGTCAGTGACTTGTGACAGGTTGGTGGTTTTCTCCGGGTACTCCGGTTTAAACATCCATTTGGAGAAAATATCTTTAATTATTATACTTTGAAACTACTAAACCATTAAAATCAAACTTGTTTTGAATGTTTTATGGGTAATCCTTAAAAAAAAAATTTGTGTGTAGTTAGGAAGTCCAAGATGGCAGCCAACGCCAGATATAGTTTAACAGGGCTCGAAATTAACGCTAGCAAGCAGGCAAATTGCTAGTTGAAATTTCAATTTTCCTTAATTTTGCTAGTGAATAAAGTTAGAACTAGCAGAATTTTGCTAGTTGCAAAAAATTATGTGTTCAGAATCGTATCTGAACTATGACAAACGTGTAAATTTGTTTTCTCGCAAGATCGGTAAAGATCGCATTGACTTCATAAAAAAGGACGGTATAGTTACAATGTACGCATTTGTCCGAGAAATACGAATATTTACGTCTCTGTCCGAGAAATACGAACAACCATACTGGTTCCCGATTTTTAAAATAACATCTGGTTGTAATTTTTACAGTTCAAGTTACCAGTCGAAATGTCAAAAAGAAGAAAAGTTTCTGATCACGATATCGATTGCGACGTTACAAAAAATACAAAATTCTTTCGCCAAGTTTCAGGTAGATTTATAATTGTGATTATAGTATTTACAGTGATTAAGAGTAAATAATCGTGAAAATCGTTGCGTGACAGCTGTTACACTATCGTATGAAGGCAGTCTGTCTGCTTGCAAGAAATTTTTAAAGAATCATTTTTAGAATGGCAAGATTACGATTTTCGTTTATCCAACTTTGGCCTAGGTAGAGTAGGCAGGGTCTGGAATTACTTTTTCATTTATACTACCAAAAATTTCATATTCTTATGAAACAACTATACCTCATCTGTCTAAATTAAAAAAAATGAAGTCCTGAAATAACCTGAGTTTTTTTTATATGTTCAGACCCCAATGTGAAATCATTAAATACAATTATCGTGTTTTTAACAGAAGTGATCTCATTATTTTATTCAAATAGTTATTATTGCTCTGTTTCCATCTTGATTAACTCTAACTCATCTCCTTTGTACAATTTTCACACAGAAAAAGGAAAAAAAAAAATAATAATAACAGACAGGCATATTTCCTTTACTGGCTGTACAATAATTATTCTGTCACATTACATGATGAAAGATAAAACAGTCATTAGTTATATCTTGGTAATAATTATATAATTATTTGAGATGAAAAAAGTTCAGTACATGCACAGTGATGCAGCATGCCTACAGCTTTTTTTCATTTGAGGTTACATGTACTCCAACTCCACCAATTTGGGGGTACATGGAATTTTTTGAGGGTACAGTGTGTGGCTCTTTATATTACTGTCCAATAAAAGCCAGAATGTCCAGGAGCGACTTACTTAATGGTCAAGGACGCCTTTCACAATGCGATATAATCAGAGACAGTGAATTGCTTGAATTAATAAAACACATAAAACCTTACAGTCTTATTGTTACATACATGTATTTCAATGAAAATAACATACATTTTTTGTTAAATTTGGTTGCTAGTCAGGACAGTCTGTTTGCTAGTAGATTTTTATTTAACTAGCAAAGTTTTGCTTGTGGTGAAAAAAGTTAATTTCTAGCCCTGTTTAACCTAATATGAATATGCTTTGGTGGCCATCTTGGATTTCTTATCAATGCAACAACAAAAAAACAACCTTTGAATGTAGATTAGTTTATTATTAATCTTTTAATAAAATATTTTCTCCAAGAATAAACTTGATTGAACATAAACGCCAAGATATAGCCGAAATACTACTAAAGTTGACATTAAACACTAATCAATCAATCAATCAACGATCCAACATAAATTAAACTGCATGTATAATCCAATGATGGCTCTAGGTTGATTTGTGAGCCTCATGATCGGGTTTCTAATGTTGTGGACAATTTTTTCAACCAAATTTGATTTGTTTAAAGAAAGCCTACTCTCTCCGCTCTCTTGGTTTTAAAAAATATTTATGAAGAAATATGTTAAAATACTTTTTCCCTTTATTTTTTGGCTGATCAAGAATTATAATATTAAAATATTGCTTGATTGATCACTTCAATTTTCAGACGAAAGCATATAAAGATCATATAATTAGCTTTTGTTGATCATACGATATATCAACTATAGTTATGAGTGATTCTTGTTTTCACTTTAAGTGTGTTTTTTTGTATAAGTAATAGGAATAATGTTACACTTAGGTGAACAAAAAAAATATATATTGCTGGCCCAATTTTCGGAGAGAAAAACAATGACCTAAAAGCTCATTTGACCCAAGACTAAATTGACCATAATATAGCAGTACTAACACATTCCATTAAGATAGACTACTTTATATAAATATCATACAAATTCATGTCATTTTTTATATTGTTTTTTTTTCTTCTTGGTAGCTCATATATATATTTCTTTATTTAGACAAAGAACAAAAATAATGTTGGTCAATTAAACAATATGACCACCATAGTAATTTAATACCTGTGATGACATCTGTTTCATTTATATCTGATTTCTCATCAGTTTCGTCTGACTCATGTCTATTTCAAATGACTTCTTTTACATGTAGGTTAGATTTCAGCTTTAGTCAAACATTTTACTGATCAAATGAGAATTCAATAAAAAAGTAGATATCTATTTAATTTAGTGCATGGTTGTCTGGTCAGAATGTACTGTTACTATGGTTACATTCAAAATACAGAAAAACTTGTCAGCAAAATTCTTCTTAATAGTTGAAAATGAAATTTAAGAAACAGACAACAAAGTATACAAGTTATTCCTTGCTTAACATTTTATAAATACAGTGAGGCATGTATAAGGCTAACCTCCATGGGACCAGCTTTTGTGAGGCCTGTATAAGGCTAACCTCCATAGGACCAGCTTTTGTGTTGGGAATAGACAGGAGGTAGGGATATACCTGTAGGTTATATTAATAAAGAATAGACAGGAGGTAGGGATATACCTGTAGGTTATATTAATAAAGATTTTCTACATTGGGACTTTATTTCAGGTTTGGTGTTTGTACAGGATTCCATCTTATTCAGGGACCAGTTTAGACACGTTTCACTGTTCTGTTTCGTATGCAATATATTAACCAATCAGACAACTTCTTTCAAGGTGTGCTCGATATCAGGATTTGGTAGACTTGTTAGTGATTGGTCTGTTGAAAATATGACCCCATACATTAGTCCAAGTCGTTACACGTCAGTAATAAAAAAAAATAAAAAGATTCCATAAACATCTATTTTTTATTAAATAGAAATTAAAATTTGCTGAAGATATAATACAATTATTTTATCAGTAGGTCAAAAATTTTACTGGTTTAACTTTGGGCTGTGTGTCACTGTGTCCTGCTCTCATTTGACAAATCCTGTGTCTTACTGCTCACGACTTTCATATTTAATCATGATCAGACATCCAGGTTTAAGGACAAGACTCATCGATAAAGAATTTACCTACATTGTAGAAGATGTCAGCCCCTCTTTTGTCACCCTGAAGTACAAATTAAATATAGCATGTGCATTGTAGACAATGTCAGTCTCTCTTTTGTCACTCTGAAGTACAAATTAAATATAGCATGTAATAGCTTTAGTTATTACTGTTCTAGTGACTTCTTACTTAATTACCAATTAATTAACATTAAATGTTACATTTATATGTTGTGTCAATTGAGGTGAGAAAATCTGGGTAATTTGTTTTGTTTATGAAGTAATTAATTTTCGTAAGTATGTGTAATATTTCTTAATCAATATGCTCAGGTCTTTCAATATTTTTCATGTATACATGTTACAACACTTGAACTGACATTTTCTCTGGTGTCCTCCACCAATAAAACTGATTGACACGATATAACTGAAATATTGTTAAAAGTGGCATTAAACACCATAAACGAAACCAACCAATCAACCAACCACTCCTAACCAGAAATTTCTCATGAGCTCCCTCAAGTTGTCACATTCTCCATGCACATGGCACTCATGTACATGCCGTCCTTTATATGGACTGTCTGATATCTCATTTTGTAGTGATTGATTTTAAACTACAGTAGGTATTTTTACCTATCTTTCAATGTTAGTACAGTGGAACTGAGTTTTCCAACATCCTGTGACATCCGAGAAAAATTTATGGTCCCAAAGTATTTCTGTTTACTAAAATAAAACCAGAGTATTCCGACATCGTGTACAATCCGACACATTACCCTGTTCCCTTGATGTGTCAAATTAGACAGGTTCTGCTGTACTTTACTTTGAAAATGCTTAAATTTCTCTAAATCATTCATTATAAATTGAAACATTCATTTTTTGGGGCATTAAATTAGTGCGATTTTTATTTAAATGCTTCATTTTGATTTTAAGTGCAATTATTTTTTTAATGGTATATTTATTTCTTGTAATTTGCTTTGAAATCATATTGTTTTAAAGTGATAGATTTGCAACATAAAATTTGAAATCTTTAAGCGATTCTGTCACGACAAAGACATCAAATTTAGATGTTTTGGTAAATACATCATTCAAAGTTAACGATTTCTGTCATTCAGAAAGAAAATTTCACAAACAACAAAACTCCTTATTTGTTACATAATTTTATCGTTTGGAGAAATGTTGTAAAAAAAAAAATCCCCAACATAATCTTTCATTCATGGTTATGAAAAAGGATATAATGTTTAGTCTCCATATTTCTGATCTAAATTATCCAGCATGTCAAAAAGATTTTGTCTTAATTAAAAAAAATAAAATTACATAATCGTGTGTCGGGAAGTTAATGGCACATCATCAGGGACTGATTCTATTACACAGGCAATTATTATTTATTATAATATCAGGGATGATTTATTTTTGCAATTATTTAACTTATTTCAGCTATTTTTCTGCGAAAATTGTTTTCCGAAAGTCGCTGGACATGGTCAGAACAGGTCAAAAATGACCATTTTGAAAAGGGGTGGTAGATGGTTTTAGCTATCATTCATTGATTTCAGTTATTTTGTTTTGTAATAACCAGGATCATCTCTGTAATACATTTTGTATAACCATGTTTTAGACTATGTAGGTCAGCTCCTTTTTGCTTAAAAAAACTGATTTTATTGAAGAAAGTAAAGATATTGACCGAAGTAAATTTTCAAGGGGTTAGGGTTATGGTGTTTAACACTACTTTCAACAATATTTCAGTTATTTCGTGGCAGTCAGTTTTATTGGTGGAGGAAACCAGAGTACTCTGTGAAAACCACCAACCTGTCTCAAGTCACTGACAAACTTTATCACATAATAGTTGTATCGAGTACACCTTGCTTGAGAGCGGGATTCGAACTCACAACTTTAGTAATGATAGGCACTGATTGCAAAGGTAGTTGTAAATCCAACTACCATGCGATCACGACCACGTTGGCCCTCGTATATTTTCATAGAAGCTGGGTAGCACTTCATACAAAAGATGTACTTCTGTGAACAGTGTACCCATTAAATGCACAAAACATTGCTTTCATTTTCAATACTGACGTTTGAAAATAGTTCCATAGTGGATGTACAAACTTATGTAATAATTAAAATTAAGGCCACATAATTCAAGGTGTTGCTTAATACAGGTGGTCACTAAAGCAGGTTTTATTGTAGTTGTATCTGTATGATGGTTGTATGGTTTATTAACAGATCAAGTTTTAATGCCTTTGTCACGCGTCACCCTATTCAACAAATCAAATTGGGGTGGTCATAATGAATTGAAAGAGGAATGTAATTATAAGCCTATTAAGACCACTTAAATCCCTAGTCAAATGAGATTTAAATTCAGAATATAGTATTGGTAAATGTGTTCACTAACATTTGAATACTTGTGCAATATTAATTTTAACCAAGACCCGCCCCTCGTGGTCATGATCGTATGGTATTTGGATTTACAACTACCTATGCAAGCAGTGCCTAATACCACTGAAGTTAAGAGTTTGAATCCCATTCAGGCGAGGTGTACTCGATACATCATTATGTGATAAAGTTTGTCAGTGACTTGCGACAGGTCAATGGTTTACTCCAGGCACTCTGGTTTTCTCCACCAATAAAACTGACCGCCACGATATAGCTGAAATATTGTTGAATGTGGCATTAAGCACCATAAGCCTACCCCCTTCCCTTTAATTGGCATTGCCCACGTTCATGTTTTTGGGTGATAATATGATACAAAACAACTTCCACAGCAAAATAATTTAAAGTATATATACATGTATGTCGGATTTGTTGTTATATTCTATTTTTGTATACACTAACATGTAGTAACGTCTGAGGGTCAATGTCCCGTCAGGAGTCTTATTTTTAACTAATTACAACCAATCAGCAACTAGTCTACCAAAATCTTGAGTATGAAAAACCGATCAAATGTTGATAGCTTTTGTCTGATTGGTCAGTATTTTTAACTCTCTTGCATCTAAATGAGGGATTCAAAAATGAGTAAAATGTTTCCTGACATGACCCCATACCCGATGTTTTTATATGTATCATGTATCACAGTTTGTATTTACAATCTTCTAATTGTGCTACTTTCATTGCTTTCACAGAGGCTGTCAATGGGGGACATGAATTGTGGAACCCCACTCAGTGATAATGTTACCCCAGAACTCTTAACATTAATCCATAAGAACTTGTTCTGATAAAATTTAACTTAGTTCTTTCTTTTTTTTTTTACAGATGTTCCATACACATTGCTCAACGTACCGTCCAGTTTTAATCCTGTGATAATTTTAGATGGACATGGCATATATAAACGTGATGTTAACGGCACAGCATCACACACTGATCCGTCAACAACACAGACACCACCGACAACACAGACACCGAAGGCAACACGGTCCATAACACAAAGTCCAGACCCTTCAACTACACCTATTACGACAGAAGTAAAGGTGAGTTTAAAGAGAGTCAATTTTGACTCAAACTCTAAAAAAGTGTTTTCTTTGATTATGTATTCCAGTGATCAAATATCTCTGAGAGAAAAAGAAGCTTTCATGGTCGTAATCGTATGGTAGTTGGATTTATAACTACCTGTGCAATCGGTGCCTATCACCACTGAAGCTGTGAGTTTGAACCCCGTTCATGACGAGGTGTACTCGATATAACATTAGGTGATAAAGTTGTCAGAGACATGTGGCAGGTCGGTGGTTTTCTCCAGTTTCTTCCACCAATAAAACTGACTGCCAGAATATAACTGAAATATTGTTAAAAATGGCATTAAACACCATTAACCAAAACCAAACCCGAGATAAAAATGCACGTCACTGGTCTTGTTCAGGTATAGATACACAGAGATCCTCGTAGGATGCAGTTTTATTGACTCCAAACCAAAAGGTCATGAGTCGCACTAGTGCATTCCTTGCTATTTTTAGTAAAAAAATTTTTTTTTTAAATTGGTCCCAAATACAGGTGACGAGTCCTGGACTCATCAAGGAAGGAGACAACTGTAGTGAATATCTTACAGTACATAATATACATGTATTCACATTACTATTATCTCTCACTCTGTGTCACTCGGTATGCAATAATGAAGCACTTTTACATGAAGACATTTTCTGCCATCATAGTTAACCCCTTACAACTTAATGTAAACAAACGATAATAAAACAGAACTCATCTATTTAATTCTCCTCAGAGGAGTATGAATACAGAATCAATAGTACATACACTATATAAAATACAAATTGTTTTCTCAATCTCGGTGTCATTCTGTCAAACGCTAATGGTTTTGTTTTTATTGGAAGTTATTTTTAGTAAATATGAACATAGTGCAGTATATATACATTTGTATATATATAGTCTCAAGAAATTGTTAAGATTAATTTTTACTACGGTATCTAAGGTTGATGGTTCCCACTTCACTTTCATATTCTGTTCTGGTTTCGTTTATGGTGTTTAATGCCACTTTCAACAATATTTCAGTTATATCGTGGCAGTCAGTTGTATTGTGGTATTGAGTACATCTCAGCTAAGTGGGATTCGAACCCACAACATTAGTGGGGATAGGCACTGATTGCACAGGTAATTGTAAATCTAACTGCCATACGATCACGACCATGACATCCCATTTTTCTGTTATTAAACCAACTCAACCAAGCGTAATCTGAAATATTTCTTGATGACCTCGTTTAATGTTTAGAATTATATTTGATGGTTGGTTGGTTGTTGGTTGCTTTACGTCCAACGGAAAATATTGCATGCTAATTCAGGTCGAGAACAAGGTCAGCATTTGTTTTATTCAACTGAAAAAAAAAATTGATGGTCTCAGTACTGTTTGGGGCTGTCGTCATCATCACATTGATAATACTTTTATTTTTACATTTTATTTACTTTAATGTTGCATTTTCATTACTTTAATGTTACATTTTAATTACTTTTATGTTATATTTTGATGTTACATTTTAATTACTTTAATGTTACATTTGATGTTACATTTTATTTACTTTAATGTTATATTTTCATTACTTTAATGTTACATTTTAATTACTTTTAAGCTACATTTTCATTACTTTAATGTTTCATTTTATTTACTTTAATGTTACATTTTCATTATTTTAATGTTACATTTTATTTACTTTTATGTTATATTTTGATGTTACATTTGAATTAATTTAATGATACATTTTATTTACTTTAATGTTATATTTTAATTATGTTAATGTTGCATTTTAATTACTTCAATGTTATATTTTAATTACTTTTATGTTACATTTTAAATATTTTAATTTTACATTTTCATTACTTTAATTTTACATTTTCATTACTTTAATTTTACATTTTAATTATGTTAATGTTACATTTTAATTATGTTAATTTTACATTTCCATTGTAGGATTCAGGCTCACATAAATACTACAAATCAAGAATTTTAGCAGATAATGGGTATTGGGATGAATTACACGATCGTCCATCAATGCATGCCTCTTTAACTGATGGCCACAGAATAGCAGTGGTATGTATAAGTATACAGTGTACCCTTGTTATACTGCCCCTTTTTAATCATCCACACCCCCCCCCTTTTATTACCATCAAAAAGTCCAAATTTCCAAAACTTTTGAGTCAAACATACCCGTGTGGTCACCTGTATTAAAAGGTCACCTTTTTCTTGTCCTGTCATAGAAAATTTCATATGAATTGAACCTCTGTCAGTGCAGGTTGAAAAATATATTGCATTTACATAAAACACAGAAACAGAATTTTATCAGGATTTTGTAGAATTTAAAGTTACTGTTTTGTTATAATAAAATGTTAAAGAACATTTTATACTGACTTCAACAGTTTTGAAATCTTTATTGCCCATATTAGACAATCAGGAAGGTTGAATGTTGCTAGTTTTAAATATTAAGGGGGCATTAGCTACGATTTTGACCAAATTATATGCTTTGGAAATTGGTAAATAGCTTTAAAATGATGAAATAAAAGTAAATATTTCACTTTAAGCAGCTTATCGAACCACTTTCCGCCTTTTGAGAACGAAAATTACCATTGATTACTTATTTGCTTGCAAGCAAATATTTTTTTCCTTATGCAATTGACCTTACCAGTGACAGGTAAAAACGAATAATTTGTATTTTGTCGCTTATTAACTGCCAACTTGCATGGTTCTTTGTCCGTAATTAACACAGACTAAAAACAGATTCACAAAAAATTAGAAATAAGTGCATTATTGTACTGATTTAATGACGATTCGACAAACTCCGTAAACAATGTCGATAATTAATAAGATGACGTCCATTTCTTGATCGATCTCAACACACGAGCCGTTGCACAGTTTTTCCCCGATGCGCGTACATTTCATAACATTTATAACTTATAGAAACACGTTTTATTAAGGCATCAATCATATCTGATAGTTTTTATGGGTAACAAAAATTTACGATTTGACAGATAATGCCCCTTTAAAGTTGTTAAAATAGTAAATCTCTAAAGTTACATTGTAGAATTGTAGAAAAGTAAATTTAGTTCTAGATCAGCTGATCACTGATAGAGTTAAGAAATAATTTATGGAAGCCATAGTTTGTATCCAGTCTTAACAGGGTAACATTATTTTCGTATCACTGTATTATTTGTATAGCCATTGAAGGACGTCCTGTTAGAAATTTTGTTTGTTTGTTTGTATATGTCAGACCAGATCAATTTTTTATTTTTAATTTAGGTAGTAAAAACTAGCACACACTAATAGCTGTTGTTTGATTGGTCTATATTTTTAATATCTCACATATGATTGGACAGTCAAATATGAATGAAAAAAAAAGGTTATCTGACATGACCCCGTATTGAAAATTGTTAGTACATATTAGTGTATCACCAATGAAAAATCTGAAAAAAAGCATATATTTTTAAATTGGTCCGTTGTGGTCGTGATCGTATGGTAGTTGGATTTACAATTACCTATGCAATCAGTGCCTATCAGCACTGAAGTGAGTTCGAATTCCACTCAGGCGAGGTGTATTTGATACAACTTCTTGTGATAAAGTTTGTCAGTGACTTGTGACAGGTCGGTTGTTTTCTCCGGGCACTCCGGTTTTCTCCACCAATAACACTGACCGCTATGATAAATCAGAAATATTGCTAAAAGTATCATTAAACACCCTAACTTTATATTTTTAATGAGGTGGTGATTGATATCAATTTGTACATGGGAGTTTTTCCCTATATGTGGGGCTGTATTAAGAAAATACAATAGACTGTCACTGGTGACTTGATCTGATTATTATAATACCATGTTATATGCCCTACATTCACGACTTTAAATTTGAAGTAGGCAGATTAATTGGATGAATTTATTGTTAAAAAAATAGGTCATGTTTATTTTTTTTTAAAGATTTATTCTAACAAGGTAGAGATAAAGGTACATCCGAACTTTAAATAAAGTCCCAACATAGGAAATCCTTGTATATTTTAACAGTATACCTGTCTATTCTGAACACAAATGTTGGTCCCATGGAGGTTTGGTTAACACAGGTTACACTGTATTTTTTAAAAGTTTTTGGAAGCAGAAAAATCAAAGGCCTTAGAATGGGATTTATCTATTTAAAGGTGTCCTAGAGACTTAGAATGGGATTTATCTATTTATAGATGTCCTAGAGACTTAGAACAGGATTTATCTATTTATAGATGTCCTAGAGACTTAGAACAGGATTTATCTATTTATAGATGTCCTAGAGACTTAGAATGGGATTTATCTATTTATAGATGTC
>MJUT01031633.1:198593-220297 GCA_002080005.1 Gigantidas platifrons
CAAGATGGCCGCCATGACTCGACTTAGTTTTAACATAGGACCTATGAAAAAATGTTTAAAAGTCTTCTCCTCTGAAACCAGCAAGTCAATTTAAAGCAAACATGGCATGAATGGTCCTTAGGTGGTCAACTTTCAAAATTATGTCCTGTGAGCCCGACCTCCATCCAAGATTGCCGCAGTCAGCGGACATAGTTTTAACATAGGACCCTATGGGAAAATTGTTTAAAAGTCTTCCCTCTGAAACCAGTCAGCCAATTTAAAGCAAATGTGGCATGGATGGTCCTTGGGTAGTATACTTTTAAAATTGTGTTCGGTGACTACTACCTCCATCCAAGATGGCTGCCATGAGCAGACATAGTTTTAATATAGAACCCTATGGGATTTGAATAGTAACTTAGATGTATTCGGCATGCAGACATTCTTAAGAGGACTTAGTTATGTCAGGTGAGCGATACAGGCTCATGTGAGCCTCTAGTTGGTTTTCTTTCTCCCGAAGATTTTAGGCCCTTTTGGTTTTCTTTCTCCTGACAATTTTTAGATTATTTTGGCTTTCCAATCTTTTGACTTTGAGCGTACCTCATGAAGGTTATTCCAGAAACATATTGTGCTCACTAAATTAAATATCTATATTTTTATCATTAAGCAACTATCATTTTTGTGCATATTATGCACGACTTTGCAATTTCAAGATATTTTATTGTTTAAAATCTGATATTTTAATACTGATACAATAGAACCTTCTTTAACTGCGAAATAAGTTGTTGAATCAAATTTCTTTATAATCAATTTCTGTATACGTGTAATAAGCTAAAAATTGAATTAAATGTTAAAATTTGTCACGACCAAATCTTAGTCATATTAACTCGTGATTATGATTTTCGTATATTTTCAAAGTATTTTATTTTTTGTGCCAAGAGAAGATTGCACGATACGAAGACCTAATATATTCACTCGTGATTTTGTGTATATTTTCAATATATTTTATTTTCTGTGCCGAGAGAAGATTGCATGATACGAAGACCTAATCTCATGAATTAACCTCGTTTAATTACAAAATAAGTGACGGGAATTATACATTTGTATGTATTTACTTCCCTGTGTAATAGAAATTTGATGGTTACGCTTTGTCACGATCGAGCGAACAATTGACATTATTTGTTGTGAATGAACTTTTATATGACGTACAATTATCCTTTAAATACAGGTCTAGATTTTGCCCTCGGCTACAGTATTGGAGGCATGATTGTTGGTTGTATATAAACAATATACAATTTCATAGTAAACAGGACTTTCAATATTTTTAAAGTCTACCAGTACTTCACTATTTACAGGCAGTACTTTGTATTAAAATCTGAACATTTTTCATGAATATCTTTTACAACACTCTTTAATATCAGGAGGTACCAAAGACCATTTTAGGTGGGTAAAAGTACTTGGTACCACCCTTTATTGAAAAGCCTGAGTAAAACATGGAATAGACGGAAAACCAATATGTATACAATAAATTGAATTCTAATCTGTGGAAAAAAAAATTTCGTCGTAATTTTATTGAAGATATAGGTGAAAATCAGTTTACATATCATACATGTACCTGCCAAAGACGTCATGGCCTAGGTTTCTTAAAAGAAATTCCAAATCAAAATTAGGACTTAATTGAAATTTTCTTTTTGAGACGTCGTAGCCTTGTTTGATTTGTTCCAATTTTCTGCTCTTGATTACAATATAAATATTGCTTGTGGCATTTATAAGTATTTATAAGGCCATGCCTAAAAAAATAGTTGGGTTGCTGTTTCTCAACCCACAATTTGTATATCTCGTCCTGTAATCTGTATATCTCGTCCCACAATTTGTATATCTCGTACTGTAATCTGTATATCTCGTCCCACAATTTGTATATCTCGTCCTGTAATCTGTATATCTCGTCCTACAATTTGTATATCTCGTACTGTAATCTGTATATCTCGTCCCACAATTTGTATATCTCGTTCTGTAATCTGTATATCTCGTCCCACAATTTGTATATCTCGTCCTGTAATTTGTATATCTCATCCCACAATTTGTATATCTCGTCCTGTAATCTGTATATCTCGTCCCACAATTTCTATATCTCGTTCTACAATTTATATATCTCCCACAATTTGAAAAAGTTGCATTAAGCCAAATTTTGGTGAGTCGATTGGTCTTGAAACAATAAACCAATGATATTCTATGGATTACTTGAAAAGTCAGTGGCCTGGAATTTGTATTATGGTTTATGGTTTATGGCTTTTTAATGCCACTTTCAGTACACATCACAATGAACAGGGTTTGAATTCACAACTTTGGTAGTTTTTTGTAAATCCAACTACCATACGATCATGACCACGACGACCCCGAATTTGTAATAAGGACTGTCTTACCCAACTTGTCTCTACCAATACAAAATGACTTCAAATGAAACAAGTAAAATTAAAATGTAACATTTCTGCCAAAGACTAAGGCCAAAGAAAAATATTTTTCTCCTAACCCTACTAACACTAATTTTAAGTGCCTACCCTAAAGTTTTATTGCCAATTTTGGACCAGCCCTATTAAATTCTCATTCTAGTTCTGAACACCAATAAAACTGACTGCCACAATATAACTGAAATTGTTGAAAGTGGCATCAAACACCATAATTATAACCCTAACCCCTCTTAGTTCTGTACAACTTAGGTAAAAAAATATTTTTTTTTAAAGTTTTGTCTACTTATATGTGTACAGTACATACCCTATTTTTTCATGAATGTTAGCAGAAACATGTATTTTTTTTCGTTTGGCCTAACTTGCCAGTACATTAGGTATATTCCTATTTATTTTGTAGTCAGATATTTAGACCAATTTAACTAACCAGTAACTCTAACAATTTTTATGATCAGTATCTCAAGATTATGTTGACAGTACATATATAAGATATAAAGATATCAATTTTCTTAACATATATTTCTCAATTTTGCATATTCTTGTAAAATAATTGAGTAATGTTTTAAGTGTACAAATAATCATTTAAATTCAATTGTTGTATACATATTATACTGTTCTATTTAGTTTGGCAATTTTCCAGAATATATAGACATATACATGTAGATATATTGAATTTTAAGCTTAAATTTTTCTAACAATATAACTTGAATATTTACATATTTATGTCCATGTACTTGAAGATCCATATACCCATGTTTTTTTTACATGTACATGTAATAGACTACCTGTGTTGTACTTTTTATTTTTGCTACCAGGGGGCCGTCGTGGCCATGATCGTATGGTAGTTGGATTTACAGCTACATGTGCAATCAGTGCCTATCACCACTAACGTTGTGATTTCGAATCCCACTCGGGCGATAAAACATTATGTGATAGAATTTGTCAGTGACTCGCGGCACGTAGGTGGTTTTCTCCGTGGACCTCACCTTCATCTCATTGGAAATTAACTTGTTCTCTCCATGATATAGCTGAAAAATTACTGATTTGGCATTAAACAACAATCATTCAATCACTACTTTAGTAATTGCTATAGCAACATAACAATACTCAAATTTTACAATCGGTCTGTAAGTCTTGAAAATAGAATTTTTGTTCTTAAACCATCACGTATTGTAAAATAGTTTTCTGGTGCAGCAGAATGTAACACAAGTGCATATAATTCCCATGATAGAAACATGTTGGAGCCAATCATATTTGAGATGAATTATTCATGAGTACCTGTACTAGGAATTTCCTTTCAAGTGTTCCACTTGTTGAGTGGAGAGTATCAGAGCCTGATTAGTCAGGGGTTACTAATGAAGAGTGGTGAAATATACCACATCCATCCAGTGATTCAGTTAGGGACCGGTCTCAGGACATTTGTTCACCTATTTTTCAAATTGTCTGGAAGAAATTTTGATTAAAATGGCAAATTACTGTCCTGAAATCTACATGAAACACTCTGAATTTAAAGTGAATCTTGTGATTACCAAATTAAAAAACAAAATTTAGTATGAAAGAACTTTCATGCAAAAAATCTTTGTAGAATGTAGGTTCCTTTTGAATATTTGAAAAAAGAAATTTTGTTCTTCCGTTTTGTTGGGTTTTCTATGTAAGACCAGTTATAAAGACAGCTGCACGTGACCTTGTCTTACATGGCATTGTCAGCCAATCAAATCGGCCGAGTATAATCAATAATCAATTCTACGACTGCTGTAGTAATATAAATTGTCGTCTTAGTAGATCTAAAAAAGCTTCAAATATCAATTTTACCTGAATTTTAACTGATTTTCCCTAATAGATTTAATGCAGTTTTAAATAAGTGTGTATTTACTGCATTGCACATGGCGTTGTAATATTTTGTGTAGTAAACATGACATTGACATGCGAATGAATGAATGAAATCGACATGCTTTGTTTTTAAGTTGAAACGGAAGAAACAGGTACTTGCACTCGTCCTTATTGAAGATCTGAGATTTCTTCCAATCGTGAGAGAAATTCAGCGTCTTTCCACTCGTTCCGCTACGCTCCACTCGTGAATAGATGGAATTTCTCACACTCGTGGAAGAAATCCCAGATCTTCAATAGGGACTTGTGTAAGAACCTATTATTCTTAGAATGTGTTTCAAGCATTTTTATGAATGTGTAATGAATATGGCAAAATCCTTTTCAATGCAAATGTGATGATGAGTTCAAAGGTCATTTTGACTGCCATTAGTGGACAATTTTCTGTCTGATGAAAAAATTACCCTCAGCCTGATTGAAAATGTAAGGGTGGGGAGTAAGGAATGTTTTGAAGAATATAAAGACAGAGAAAGATAGTATTTGCTAATTTAAAGAGAAATCACATATATAATTGACTACTGCAATAAGATGACCGAGTCATTTACATTCAGGATCGGAGAAGTGATTTGTTTATAATAACTTGACGAATTCCTATAAAAAACAAATCATCTGTTAATATGTACATGATGTTTTGTAAATGAATTCTCCCTTTAAAACACCACATTTAGTATATTTATTATCAGTGATGGACTAATTATTGAACTTTGTCTTATAAAATGAAGGAACGTAAAAAAAATTCTCGTAATTCTCTTGTCTAATTATCGAACTTTGTCTTATAAAATGAAGGAATGCAAATTTTGTTCTCTCGTAATTCTTTGGACTAATTATTGAACTTTGTCTTATAAAATGAAGGAACGTAATTTTTTTTTCTCGTAATTCTTTGGACTAATTATTGAACTTTGTCTTATAAAATGGAGGAACTTATTTTTTTTCTCGTAATTCCGTCGCTGATTGATATATACATGACCAATTCCTATAATCAATCATGTCAGGTTATTAAGATAACATTTTATCAATGGATGACAGTAAATAGCTTATATATATATAAAGATGTCTAATTCCGTGCTGTTAAGATAGAAGCTATCACACTGTTATCCTTATTGACTGGCGTAAGCAAAAATCTTCTTTATATTATGCCTCGTATGGGGTTGGGTCATGGTGTTTAACTCCACTTTCAACAATATTTCAGTTATATTGGTGGAGGAAACCAGACTAGAGTACCTGGAGAAAACCACTGACCTGTCACAAGTCACTGACAAACTTTATCACATAATGTTGTATCGAGTACACATCGCCATGAACGTGGTTCAAACTCACAACATTAGTGGTGATAAGCATTGATTACATAGGTATTAATAATTGTAAATCCAACCACCATACGATCACGACCATGATGGCCCATTTTATATATACCAGATATATATATATATATATATGTATATAACTTTGCAAAGTTTATTTATCAATGATTTGCAAATTTTCCTTTTGATCGCACTATAATATTTCTTATAAAACCACAGACATGAATGGTGATACAAACATATTATTGGATCGTTTATTTTTAACATGATGTTATATTGAAGTCACTGATGTCACTTTGATAAAGCCCCGATAAACATACTATCCTTGATATGTTTTGCTGGAAATGGACGTCTCATGAGAATCTCATCACATCTCATGTCTCAGTCTTCCCCTCTGATTGAGATAATTGCTCTGAGAAATCCATTCTCAGTCTTCCCCTTTGATGAGATAATTGCAGTGAGAAATCCATTCTCAGTCTTCCCCTTTGATGAGATAATTGCTCTGAGAAATCCATTCTCACAAAACAAATCAGTTAGTTATTGTTTTATTTATGTTTTTCCTCACTTTCAGCTATATCATCACTGCCAAAGCTAATTTTGTCACTCCGGACACAAATTTGATCTGTTACAGCTGAAGTTTTCTAGTTCATATTTCTACTATTTCATGTCCAGATGACAGTCGAATTGAAAATAATATGGTGCTAAAAAATGGCTTTTTCTAATATTACAGAAGAAAATCGTAAAGCATTTGATATAATAAAAAAAACAACACTTCGGATAAGGGTGTTATATTTATTATTACATTCAGAAAAAATATTTATCGCCCTTGAAACTGATAATTATTTTTATTCATTTTGTGATAATTTACCATAGCACCTTCTTCTGTTGGCAGTATCTTTATGTGATCATTATAACTGACAATACAGTAGGGACCATCGTGGTCGTGATCGTATGGTAGTTGGATTTACAACTACCTGTGCAATCAGTGCCTATCGCCACTAAAGTTGTGAGTTCGAACCCCATTCATGGCAAGGTGTACTCGATACAACGTTATGTGATTAAGTTTGCCAATGACTTGCGACTTTTCAATGGTTTTCTCCGGGTTCTCTGGTTTCCGCCACCAATAAGACTGACCGCCACGATGTAACCGAAATATTGTTGAAAATGGTGTTAAACATGCTAACCCTGACAATACAGTATGGAAACACTTTTTTTTAAGATATATTTGTTTTGTTGAATGTTTATAGCAAATTAAGATTCATTTATGATATTCTTTAATTGTATAATTTTTTGGGGTAAATTTTACTTGCAGGTTTTCTGTATATGAGCCCATTTTTACACTCATGGCTGACAGCAACACAATATATAGCTCCACTGATGGCTAATTTTGACACAAGCAAAGGAAATGGTTCAGATATACTCTATAAAGATTACAGTAAGTCTAAGCTGTATAAATGACACACAGTCTGTGTTACCACACTATCTGTTCTAGAGTTATGCCCTGCTTACTTTCTGGAAACAGTGGCATCTGTGTCCTATGAACACATTTTTCCATTTTTAAATTTTTATACCCCCGCTCCACCAGAGGGGGTGATACTGTTTTACCTTCTCTGGATGTCCGTCTGTCTCAAGATATTTTTAATCGCATTTTTCTCAGCAACTACTGATGGCAGAAATCTGATATTTGGTCACAAGCTTCATATAGATATGCCATATTGTGGGAAGTGTTTTTGGACCCGTCAGATTCCTACTTCCTGTTTGCCGACTTAGTTGGTTTTTATACACATTGAACATATATGCGGGGGTATCATAAGTGAGCATTAGCTCACAGTTCATCTTGTTTTGTTTATTTATATATTTCTTTGTTATTCAAATAAAAAATTTTGAAAATAATCAATAATTTAGCAAGAGCAGCATAGGTATAATGAATCTAAAGATAAAATTGAAGTGTTTAAGCTTCCTGTTGAAAAGACGAGTAGCGTTTCATTTTAAACACTTGACATGAGCATTATCATTAAAAAGAAAGTCACGTAAACACACATAAAAAAACAGATGCCATTTTTAAATAGGGTCAATAATTGGGTTAATGTTTATATTATCTCATTATAACCTATAAATTTACCTTTGATCTAATGAGAAGGTCGATAACGAAAAAATATTCATGCTTATATCATTAATTTAAGAAGAAGCATTTCAATGCGAAACGAGGACTAAAATCGTAATAAGACGACGCTTTAATCAAATTTTATGACATATTTGTCACCATATTAAGATATTATCTACGAAAGTCAACCACCGAAAACAGCGAAAAAAAAGCCATTACTGGTGTATAAGCTGGAGAAGACAACACTGTTAACTCAATTAAGATCTGATCGAAACCTTAAGCAGTTGTAAATACTTGATGTATAGTTGTCAAAGACGATTAAAGAACACGAAAAAAATAAGACATTATCTCCAAACAGTTAGATCAGAAGAAAAACATCTGTAATTAGTAATTATAGATCAAGTCTAGTTTCTATCAGTGGTTGTCTGTCTTATTCATATCCCGTAACTGTTTTTGGCTCACGTTGAAAAGAGATGGGTTTTTTTTTTTATCCGTCACACGCATTATATAAATTTCATGAGAATTGTGCTTTTTGGTTACGGTCAGAATATTGAAACAAATATGTTATTTTTAAAGGGGGTTATTATAGATTCTCCTTCAGTTGCCTTTGGGTTACAATATTTCTCCACTCAAGAGGGTTAAATTAAAAATTTTAACCACAAGCCATTAGGCGAGTGGTTAGAATTTTAGATTTAACTCTCGAGAGTGGAGAAATATCGTAACCCACATGGGCAACTGAAGGAGAATTTGTTTCTTCCATTATTTAACATGAATTTTATTTCAAATTTGAAATTAATGTGGGGAAAGGCACAAGACATTTTAATCCTCTAGAAGATTACAGATTTTTCCACCACTGGTTCAGCGGGGTTAAAACGCCGTAATAATGGGAGAAGGTATTTAACACTACTTTGAACAATATTTCAGTTATATCTTGGTAGTCAGTTGTATTGGTGGAGGAAAACACCGGCCTGTTGTAAGTCACTGACAAACTTTATTACATATTGTTGTATTGAGTACACCTCGCCTGAGCGGGATTCAAACTCACAATGTTAGTGGTGATAGGCACTGATTGCATAGGTAGTTGTAAATCCAACCACTATACGATCATGACCACGACGGCCACACGGCTTGTCTAACTTGTCCTTAACATTTTTATTTTATTTGATCAGACATTGTATTTGAAATACAAACAAATATATAGTGTTATTTTTTATTAAGCATTATTTGCCTTTGGATAAGTAAAAATTCATGCAACTTGTCCGATTGCTAGGTTTGCTAAAAAGCTATTGAAAACTTAATATCTAACAGAATAACAGATATTATATTACAAATAATAGCAGAAATGATACTCTGGGGAATATTGTTGTTAATTTATTACATAATATAAATTTGGTGGTATCCTCACTTTTGTGAATAGTTGGAAACATAGTCATGGGGGAAAAAAACCAATTTATGGTATTATGATATACAGAAAATAGTGTTAATGGTGTTTATCGTGACTTTCAGAAGCTTTTTAGCTACATCATGACTCTCAGACTTATTGAGGGAGGAAAGCTTGAACAGCTATAATGATCTGGCTCTGTTGAAACCTTAGCATTGGGTAGTTCTCAGGAAGCCTAATAACACATAGGTAGGGAACGGGGATCAGCAACCTTAACCACTCGGTCACCCAGACATTGTTATATATTTTCGTTTATTACTGTGAGATTTTTTTTCACCAGATATCATTTCTTTGAAAACACAATTGTTTATTCGTTAGGCCTAATTAAGAAAAAATTAATTAAGAATTTCCTGACATGAAATGTATTTCTAGCATATTATCTCTATATTCTATATTTTGTAGCAAATCGTTTTGTTGTTGAGTGGCGAGACGTATACCTTCAGGATCAGAATCATTGTAAGTCTTTAATAATAGCATATAATTTTGTTATCATGCAAACCCCCAAGTGATCATGATGTTACAATCTTCTCAATACAAACTATTAATTGATCTTAAATGCCATGGTGTTTCATTAGAACAGCTTCTGGAGCGATATCCTTTTCGATATCCTTTTCGTGAGGTTGTGTCACAGTTTAAGTAGCGTAAATAGCTATTTATAATTTTCAAAGGAGAAAAGAATTTAAGCAGACGATTCAAGCTGTTTGTAGATTTCTCAGTAAACTTAATTGATCCATTATAAGTCATTATGTGTTACCGGGGAAAATATAGTTGATTCCGTCCTAGAAAATATGAAAGACAAAATGAAATGGATAATATTGTTAGCAATATTTTTTTCTATTGTAATGCAATCAAATCTTTTTGTGTCAGAGTTAATGGGTCAATGATTTTATTTTGAATTAGCTGAGGGAGAAAAAAAACCCAAAAAACCTGTGTTTCCTTCAACCCTACCTACTCTAATCTTTGAAACCACTCACCAGCTATGCGAAAGTAATTTCGTCTAAAAATATTATGAGAACTTTTGAGAAGATCCATTCGGAGAAATTTGCGTTTCGTTAAGATTTTATATTCGTGGAATTGATGACTCGAGAGAATTCATAAACATTTTCATTCCCAGCAAATAGTAATAACTTTCACAATTTTGAATATAAAATCAATTTTATATTACATAAAAGCGTAGAAAATATGTGATTTTGTTGCTGTTGTACCAGTTACAAAAGTCTGTGAATGTTCACTTTGAAGTCTGGCTGTTAAAGTTTTTCACCAACACACAACATGGTCAACCCTCTAGTTTTTCGGGTATTGAGGTAATACCATGGTTTTCCTAGTTAAAAGGTTAAAGAATAGAACGTGAAGATTAACTCGTAAACCGTGTAAATGATTTGTAACACGAAGCCATGCAATATCACATCTATGTCGTTGATTATTGCACAGTTCTCTGAGAGTAATAAAACTACAGCCCAGATTTAAAGTGTGTAATATCTCGTATCTGTGTGTATTATTTCATAGTTCTTTGCTGTTGTTTACATTCTGGTATATAAACCATAAAAACATCAAAGGAAAATAATACATTCATGTTACAACCATGCTTGTATCAGTACACAAATGAAGAGCATGGTCACTATATAATATTGTATGACACACACTTGTAGGCAGGGGATGTTCAGGTGTTCATTTACACTCCCCCCCCCCCCTTTCCACTCTTTTGGAAAGCAAGGAGGACTTTTAGTCATGATTTTGTTTGAATTTTGACTATTAAGGTCTGAATTGTGGTTCAACTAAGACTATTAAAATTTGGATATGGACCTCCGGCAGAAAGAACATGTCGCATCATGAGTTTATCTAAAAACCAACCCATTGAAAAATCATGTCCACAGGCCTGTAAATAAACAATATGTTCAGGTTATTAATTAGAAAATAGGTAATTTGTCAACGTTCTAAACCTTATTTGATTATTAGGTAGCAAATTTAATTATGCAAATTAGTTAGCAATTTGTCAAAACACCACAGGATTATTTCCTTATTGATGCAATCACTTCCTGTTGGCGAAATACTAAAAATAGAATTTATTTAAGGATTGATCGCAATTTTTGTTCGGTTCATGAAGAAATAACCTCAATCAGGTTGTACACACTGAGTAACTCGCATAGCGGGTTATGCAAGGGTGTGTACAACCTGACTGAGGTTATTTCGAATGAACCGAACAAATAATTTCGATGAATCCTTATAAATCAATTAAAACTTGTTTTGTTATGATATTGAAAAATATATTTATTTTTTCAAAATAAGGCAAATAATCGGAAATAAATTTAAATAACCCCGAAGGTGCCTTATTTGAAGAAAATCGCCTGATGACAACGGCATGCGATGCCTTAAGAACAATGTCTTTTTTTAGATTCCATTCATTGACAAATAACCTCAACTTTTTAAACCAATCAAAACATGTATTGTATCATTAAAAAAAATCCAGTACATTTCCTTGTTTTTTAAATACATTTTTTTTAGCATGAGGATAATATTTTGACATATTCACGTAGAATTCTCAACATTAAAAACTAAAACAAAAAAACATGTGATTATTTATTCCTTTTTGTCTTACAAATAAAGTACAGCAAGGAAGTTTTCAATATTAATAAGACAATCTAAACAACAATGCCAACAGCACTTTCATTTATAACATTCACTAATTGGTACATTTTGTATAAGTTTAGGGAAATACATAGACTTTGAAACAGCTGATATAACTAAAAAAAATCTGAAACTATGGATTCAAAGCTTCTTTAATTATTTAAACACATTTTATTGTTAAAAAACAAACGGATTAGATACAAGTTTTTAGCTGACTAGACTCAAATGGTCGTGTGAGCTCTTATTGTCATCACTTTGCATCTGATGTCCTTCCATCTTTATTGACTGTCACCATCGTTTACACTTCACATTCTGATCGTCTGCTCTGAAACTGCTTTGCCAATTGGAATCGAATTTGCAGGAATTATGTTTGTGAGATCTTCTGCAAAACTTCTTTATTTCATCATGATCAGGCAAAAATACTTGGCTGCCTGTGAGCTATATTTAGTTTAGATTGGCTGAAACTTTAAACAATCTTCTCCTCTGAAACTGGAAATTATCTGTTAATTTGTAACAAAGATGTATGTGATCTATGAGGTCCTTCAGATACACTCCTCATTTCATACAAATCTGAAGAAACCATGGCTGCTACAGGTAATTCTTGCTTCTGATTGGTGGATCTTTTACTAGTACATGTCAAATTAGTTTGTAAATATAACTTAGTACAAATTATGTTTGCAAAAATTCCTTATTTCTTCCTGATCTATTGAAAAACATGGCTACCATAGATAATTTGTGTTCTGATTGGCTGATACTTTAAAAACCAGCTCCTCAGAAAATTTCCACTTCTGTTTGCTTATTTAAAGCTAACTTATTTCTTCCTGATCTGTTAAAAAAAGGTTGCCATGGATAAATGATGTTTTGATTGGCTGAAATTTTAAAAAGCAGCTACTCAGAGAATTTTCATGTATTCTCCACTTCTCTTTTCTGATATGAAACTAATACTTATTTCTTCCTGATCTGTTAAAAAAAATGGCTGCCATGGTAATTCTTGTTTCTGATTGGCTGAAACTTTAAAGACCAGATCCTGAGATAATTTTCTTGTAATTTTCCACTTCTATTTACTTATTTGACATGATTAGTACTTACAGTATGTACATTAATAAAATCATTAGAATGCAATGTCATCAGATTATACATTTAAAGCTCCGCTCCTTCCAAGATTGTCTAATTAATAAGTTTTTATAAGTATTCACACATGACAGGTATTTTTTCTCTCCATTACTTGGTTTTCTACTTATCTGGGGTAAATTCTAATAAGAAGTTGCCCTGAATTTGCTTTGTGGTATATTTTATGTCAGTGGACTCTATGAAGCATGACAAGCACAAATTGACGTCATCATTCTAGAGGTTTTGCGCTAAAAAAAAACATCATAAATTTGTCAATGGCATTGTCTATTTGCAACATAAATTACGAATTTTTTTTTTGCAAATTTTGCAATTAGAATTGAAATAATTAATGATGTCCTGTAGTATATGTCTGATTTTACCGTGGCTAGATAAATATTTTCATAAGAAACGGAAGATACCAAAGGGGTAATCAGAAGCTGTAAATCGAAATAGGAAAGAAAATACAATGGCCAAAAGAACAAACAATGATCTACAAAACACCACACAAAAAACCAAAGATCAAGCAACATGAACCCCACTAAAAACTGGTGGTTAACCCTTCACTCTGAGGCACTCTAATCGGGGTTAAGATTTTCACAAAAATATAACCTTCCTATGCTAAAATCTCCAATAAACCACTGGCTGCTATGAAATATTTCCGAGCTACTTGGAAACACAACACCACAATGATATCTAGCTTATGGAAATGGTAATGGTGTTTATAACAGACATAATGTTTAATAAGTTACAGCCAGACAATGGTAATGTAATATATTCTATATTAACACAATCATTATGTTCTCAAATATTACGACCAGAGACGATAAAATTCATAGACATTTATTTTGTTACTAGTCATAATAATATTTTCATATTTTATTCGTTATTGGAGAATGGCTTCTTGAAGGAAATTGATTTTTTTTATCCATTTTCGTACAAAATGAAATGATGAATGTCACAGTTTTTTTTGGGGGAGGGGGTGGGGGGTGGACAATAGGTCAAAGTTCATGTGAATTTGTGCCTATAAAAGGGCTATAAATTTGGTGTTTAACACATTTTCAATCACTAATTGAAGTATCCAGAGAAAGCAACAGACCTTTCTTAACGGTCTGACAAACTTCATAACATATCGTTGTATATAACAACTCAGCCCAATAAGAACAAAGTTACATTGATACTCAACTGTTTCATGCTGGATTTTCATTATCATAGAGACAGTGTACATGTGTTTACACGTCCCCTGACTTGGTGCTTTACTGTTTACAGCAACACTTGTAAACTTGTAAACAATCAACCTATCTCAGTCTGTCAAGCGACTCCTGATTTTCCTTATTTTGCCTGATTTTGAGGTGTTCCTGATTTTTTCCTGAATTTGTTAGATAAGCTCCTGATAACTCCTGATTTTGAACTTTTTCCCCACAAAAAAAGAATAACATAATAATATGTTGAAATTATTTTAGTGTAAAGCATCTTATCAATAAAAGGAGGTGAGGAAAATGGCCTAAGTAAGACCTTTTAGCCTGCCAATTACATTCTGACATTCTGATAATGACCTTCATCTTGAATCAAAAACACCATGATTAAATTTATATATTATGGCCTGAAAGCTCTTACTTAGAGGGGAGGAAGGTGGCCATTTTTTTGGTTTTTTGTATGATTTTATCACTTTTTATACAAAAAAAAATCCTGATAATCTCCTGATTTTTAACTAAAAACCCTCCTGATTTCCTAATTTGTTTAAGCCAAAAAGTGCTTGACAGACTGCTATCCATGTAGAATTCAGCATGTTGCATGTTTGTTTAACTATTTCCTGTTTATTGTTGTTAAGGTTAATTGACAGTCTTTGCTGTTTAAAGTTCAACATAGATATTGATATTGATAATATTTAATAATAAAAATTTACAGAGGACAGCCACTTGTTGAATATTGATTATATTTTAATGAATCGGTATACTAATTAATAATGTCATATTTCAAAGCATTCACAAGCATGTGGTTTCAAAGAGTATTGCATGTACCAATTATTAAATCAAATACTTCAACATTATACCGGACATTGAAAGTTGAGGACAAAAAGGGGGGAGTTGGGTTGTTTACGTTTAGAATATAAATAGGTATTGTGTATGAAATGCAATATTTAATAAACAAGGTATAAAATGTATTTTAGAATGATTTTGTTCTTTTCATAAATAAATCCCACGTACATCAGAACGAGTCCATTGAACTGTTAGATGCACCAACAAACCCGACAGCTCTATAGTCTAATTTCTGTTGGGAATTGTTGAGGATCTAGATTCTATTGAGTCCTGTTTGTTCTTATTTCTTAAAAAAAAATATATCAAACCTGTTAAATTTTTTTTTTCATGATCCTCAAAAACCACCATAATAATGGTGAAATCTGTTTAAACCGAACATCCTTGGGACCATTTTCTGCATTCAGATTAGACAAGTGGTCAGTATATACAGGTTAAATTAACATACATTGCCAACATCAAGACTTTATTTAAAGTTCCGTTTATACAGGATTATGTTTTATTTAAGATTCAGTTAAAACAGGTTTCACCGGTCGCACCCGAAAATGGTAAGGTGGGATTTTGAACCCTTGAAAACCAAGAATGGCTGTTAAAGTAGAGATTTTGGTTTGAACTATGACTGTTAAAGTCCAGAGTTTGAGTATTGAATTCACCCTTGCAGGCATTACATTTTTATTTGAAAATGTTGAATAATATAAACAGTTGTGTGAAAGACTTGATAGGGATGCCCAGCTGCAGTGTTTGTTGGTAGAGGTGGTGGGTGCTCAGACCTTTCAATAAGTGGCAATACCTGAGGTACTTTTACCTGCCTAAAATGGTTTTTGGTGTCTGCAGATTTTAAAGAGTGTTGTATAAGATATTCATGAAAATTTGTCAAATTTTAATCAAAAGTACTGCCTGTAAATAGTGAAGTACTGGTAGACTTGAAAAATATTGAAAACTCTGATCACACAGTATTAGAAAATGTCCATAATAATGAAATCGTAATGACATAAGGAGACGTATCAGTCTATTGACGATCGTAGATATTTTCTGTCTATTTCCTTATCACATCATCTCAATATAAAACAAGCCGCGAATTAACAACATCCTTGTCACAAATCTAATTCCTCATCGCAAATTACGTTGGATAATTTGACAAATGAAGTGTCTACTCGTTTTATACCTACTACTGATACGCAACATGATTATACTTTTTTACACGGCAGACGGTCGTTTACCGATCATCATCTATTGGTCAGTCAGCAGCTGATTGGTTGTAAATTTGAAGTGCCGTCTAAGCGTTAAATGATAGAAATTGAGCAATATATATATGTCGAAAGTATCTAAACTTAATTTTGATCTTACGGTAACCTTAGCAACTGTCCTTGGGATTTCTTACAGTATGCCAAGTATCGCAGAAGTTTAATGTTGTTTGATTGATTGATTGATTGTTGTTAAATGCAAAACAGTCAGAATTTCAGCAACATAAAGTATTACTCATTGTATTTTTAAACTGTAGCGAGTGAAACCAGTCTAAATTAATCGTCCTTGAGATCATCTCTTATGTTCAGAATTAACAAGTGTTTGGTTTATAAAGGTTAAATTAACAAAGATATCCTACATTTTGATTTTTTTATACCCCAGCTCCACCGAAAGGGGGTCCTTTCGTCCTTCCGTCCATCTCGAGATATTTGTTGTCACATTTTTCTCATCAACTTTTGATGGCAGAAATCTGATATTTGGTCACAAGCTTCATATAGGTACCCCATATCGTGGGAAGTGTTTTTGGACCCGTCACATTCCTACTTCCTGTTTGCGGGGGTATCATAAGTGAGCATTAGCTCACAGTTCATCTTGTTTAAAGTTTGATTTATACAGGATTCTGATTAGTTCTGAGTTCAGTTAAGACCGATTTCAATGTACATGTATTTAATTAAAATCATAAATTCAAAATATTCATGATCTAATACAAACTTAAATTATTCAAGGGCTGTCGTGGTCATGATCTTATGGTAGTTGGATTATGCAATCAGTGCCTATCACCACCAAAAACAAACGTTCTAATCCTGTTCATGGTGAGGTGTACTTGATGCAAACATGCCAACAATAAATCATGCACTTGATGGAACACATTTTCAATGCCCTGGGCGGGTAATTCCCTTTTGTTTTTTTGTTTTTTTGTTTTTTTTTACCATTTAAGGCTATAACTGTATAAGCGTTTTTGTCTTTGCGATTGTCCTGTTTTCAGATTGGGCGGAAGTCGCTATTGCGCATGCAAAATATTAATTGCGAACCCCATTGACTGGCGTCCGGAATCTAATTATTTTGCTGTTATTTATATTTGTATGCAAACATCAACAACCAAGATCAAGATTTATCAAGGACGATGCACATGCTACCTGTATAGTATATTTTCATTTTTTTCTCGATCATCAGTTCAGAGGAGGTGTGGCTAGAAAAAACAACTTTGTAAATTTAGTAGTATAGATGATTATTTTAAAACTAAGGTTCTCCTCCCTGAGACATAAGTAATCTTAAACGATTTTTGGCTTTCATGTTTAATAAGCCCTTTAGTTTGCTTGCTTCTAAACTAAGACTTTTAAATTATTTGGTTTTCCAATCATTTCACTTTGGGCGTTCCTGATGATGGTTATTCCAGAAACGCATCGTACAGACTTAATTGGATATCTACTCTTTTTATCCTGAATAACCTTTATATCATGATATCAATTATTATCAACCGCTATGATATAACTGTCAGAAATATTGTTGAAAGTGGCATTAAACACCATAACCCCGAACTAATCAATTATCATCCTTTTGATAACAATGGCTGACGGTTTTAAGAAGCATCATGTCATGTATTCCCTAATTTTATTTATTCGATTAATCCTTTTAAATAAATTAAAAATTCTATATTTTCCATTTTCAGGAATTTCCTTAACTGACAATAAATCTTGTACCTATATTTTAACCTGTATATTTATTGTCTATAAAATTAATTGGTATGCTTAATTGGATACCAGTATTTTATCCTTTAAGGGGGTACCATACACTACAGGGAGATAACTCTTTAAAATCAGTTGAACGTTTTGATCATATGATGTTTGTATGCAGATTTCAAGCATCTTGGTGATCAAAACCACAGAGAGAAAAGCTGCTATGTGGCTAGTGAATTTATAGCTCTGAATCTGTTGGTTGGAATTTGTTAAAATTTTGATATTTATTACAGTGGATATATTCAAACACACTGCCAAATAAATAAGAAAATTAAACGAGCAGATCAAATTTTGCCTGAAGTGTATGGTACCACCTTAAATGAATTCAAAATTCAATATTCTCCATTTTCTGGAATTTCTTTAATTGGCAGCGAGTGATATTTCAATCTGTAGATTAAAAATTCATTAGTATATAAAACTTTAAATTGCTTTGATTCATTTTATCCCATGTTTGAACAGATTGATTTTTTAAGCAAATTTAAAGTCAACAATGAGGATGTTTATGGGACACTTTATATAGTCATAGTGATAATAGATCACTGTTTAAGGTCACATGTTTTATTGACTTGTCGTGGTCATATGTAGTAGTTAGATTTACAAACTACCTGTACAATCAGTGCCAATGTAAGACATAATAGTGGTGGTAGTTAGATTTACAAACTACCTGTACAATCAGTGCCAATGTAAGACATAATAGTGGTCCTGTGAACTTGTGTCTAGTTGTGTTATATTTGTAATGAAAAACCTTACACAGACCAAACGAAGTCATCGCTGTGCTTTATTCCGTCCTTGGACTTTATCATAGGAGACAATTGTAAGGGCAGACACTATTTAATGTTACACCTATCACCACTAACGTTGTGAGTACAAACCCTGTTTATGGCAAGGTGTTCTCGATACAACATTATGTGATAAAGGGTGTCAGTGACTTGCAAAAGGTCGATGGTTTTCTCTGGGTACTCTGGTCTCCTTTACCAATGAAACTGACCATCACGATATAACTGAAATATTGTTGAGAGTGGCGTTAAACACCATTAACCCAATCAAACCTATATAGTCATATAGATCACTTGTTACGGTCACATGTTTAATTGGCTTGGTTGAAATTTGCATAAATGTTGGTAGTATGACAAATGGCAGATGTGTGGACAAAAGCAGCACCTGTTTTATGTTATCAACACCTCCCACAGTTCTCAACCGTGATCGTTAAAATTTACATATAGAAGTTTTGCAACTCACATTATAGAAGTGTTTTTATTTCTTTCTTTTCCATCAGTTTTCTGTTATAAATGTTTGCTTGAGAAAGGGTTACTTTATGCTGTTATTATATGTTATCGTATGACGTTTCACTTTCACATTCAGAATACTTCCGTTTTTCAAATTTGAAAAAAAAAATTACATTGTGTAGAATGGTAAATAAGAATGATTCTGAATCAGTTTGACAGGTTGAGGCTCACAAGGGTAGTAAAAAGACAAATGCCAATGGAAAAAACCTCTGCACAGTTCATGGGAAAAAATGTGAAATCCTCATGCAGATACCTCTGGTTGGTGGTGAAATTGAACGAAGTTAATTTGAAATATTAAAAACATGAAAAATACACCTGCTATCAACTAATCAAAATCCAGGATATTTATATAAGTGTAATTAACTGTATTATACATAAAAATTCAACCCCCCGCCCCCCCAAAAAAACTAAATTCACAAAATATTTTATATCATCATAAGAAAGTTGTATCCATTTTCTCGAGCCTCCAATCCATGACACTTAATTTACTATATTGGCTAAAAAGACTATCAATACTTCAATTTCCTTTATCAAATAAAACACAAGTATTTAATCAAAGAACAAAGTCGTGGAATACAAAAGCTTTTATCTATCTTTCTTATAATGTTGTCCGACTTGATTATGTTCCGCGGTAGACGACGGAAACTGATCTTTATTAAGACAATGGGTTTAGAATACTATTTTGTACAGTTACGGGGAAAGCTCGTACAATAGTTTGTAATTTTCTTTATTGAATGTTTATTGGAGACGTAACGTGATTATGTCTTTATGAGCCAAATCTTTAATAGAATGATTGGCACATGTTTTACTATAGATTATTGATCATAAAATGGTTATTTTACGATCGACGAAAATTTTATATCAGATGGTCAGTCGGTCATAAACAAATATTTCAATAAAAGTCATGGTCAGACACAAATTATTTATTAGTAAGATGTCATTAAGGTTGATCTCTAACTTGTTTTCTCCAGATCCTCCGGTTTCCTCCACCAATAAATCTGACCGCCATGATATAGCTGAAATATTGTTGAAAGTAGCGGTAAAAACCTTAACCCCACCTCCTCCAACATTTTACAGAGCAATGTTTTTATCTATTTGTAGATGCTGTGATTTTCAAATTATATCTATCAGATTTTTATTTCATAGCCCATCTTTAAATAAAGATTCATGTCATTTTTTAATTAGAATTATTATCAGACAAGCCATCAATCATTTAAGGGGCCGTCACGGTCTTAATCGTATGGTAGTTGGAATTACACTCAGGCGATATAACATTATGTGATAAGTTTGTCAGTGACTTACGGCAGGTCGGTGCTTTTCTCCAAGTACTGCAGTTATCCTCCACCAATAAAACTGACGGCCAATATATGGCTTAAATATTGTTGAAAGTGGCATTGAGCACCCTAACCCTAACCCCTGTTCTGTTTTTGCTAATTTAACGAGGAAGAAATATTTTCATATGCTCAACATAGAAAAATGGGTGTGGTCCTTGTTGCTCATCTCTTTAGTTTTCTGTGTTGATTTGTATGTTTTCATTCTGTATCTTGTGCCCTATGTTGTGTGTGTCCCTGAATTGTCCATTCTTGATTGGTGGCTGTCATGGCTGTGATAGTATGGTAGTCAGATTTTACAACTACCTATGCAATCACTGCCTATCACCACCGATGTTATGAGTTCGAATCTCGATCAGAGCGAGGTGTACAACATTATGTGATAAAGTTTGTCAGTGACTTGTGACAGTTCGGTGCTTTTCTACGAGTCCTTCTGTTTCCTCCACCAATAAAACTGACTGCAACGATATAACTGAAATATTGTTGAAAGTGGCATTAAACACTATCAAACAAATAAACAAACAAACAATCCATTCTTGATTGCCCACTTCAGTTCTCTCTAACATTTATGTCATCAATAAAATCTTAATTCATGAAATATGTATCTCTTTAACATGTATGACCTTAAAATTTGTAAAATTTAAACTTCATAAAAATTACCCACAATGCAGTATGACTTCAGATTCAGTTGAACTCTTTCATGAAAGTCCTTCAACTGAAACATTAGTAGATTAGTTTTGTTTACTGTGTTCAATGTAAATTTACTCATAGTAATTGTCAGGTTACACTAAGAAATAGTTCTGTTAGAATTTGGCTAAAATTTCTCAAATCAATATTATTTTATGCATTGCATCAAGAAGCTTAAAATGCATTACAATGAATTTTGTTTTCAAAAATAATTGAAAAATCCTACAATTTAATTTCCTTAAGTCTGATGAAAAATTTTATAGTGTAATCAAGCATATTTAGTATTGAATTTAATTTATCTGTTTGTGAAAAGTTCAAATATCTTTTTGTCCCAAGACAAATCAATGAAGTGTTAAAACAAACAAGATCAAGGTTAAATAAATGCTTAATTCTAAAGTGAAATTGAAATATTAATTAAAACATTTATATTTGACTTTTCATATATTGTTACTTAAAAAAGAATTGGGGGGGGGGGGGGGG
>MJUT01031633.1:225255-236415 GCA_002080005.1 Gigantidas platifrons
TGTGAAAAAGTTCGTCACGCAAAATCTCCCACATTAAATAGTTGGAATGTGGGAGATCTCCCACATACACAATCTCTGAGGTTAACAGGTATGTTTGTTTGATTATAGACGCTTGATTGACTCAGATTATTTTCGTTCTTGATCAGAATGGGAATTGAAATCTAAATTTAGTTACAGTTCTGTCAATATAGCAACTATTGGCTACTGTTAAATAGAATGGGTTTGAGATTGATATTTTTCATACAATATGTTATTGAATATTAGCCCAATCAAAATTATTACATGATTACATTTTAAAGTTTGTCAGTAACTTGCGACAGGTCAGTGGTTTCCTCCACCAATAAAACTGACCACCACAATATATCTGAAATATTGTTGAAAGTGGCATTAAACACCATATCCCTAAGCCATTATAGATTGTTTTTATATGGCTGAAAATGTTTTTTGCTGTTGTAATATGGTATCTGTGTGTCATCCTGGATGACTTGTCTGTATCTGTAAACAATTTTTTTTTCATGATGACTTAAAGTTCTATTTTACCAAAGATTCTGATTGATTTTGGGGATTCTAGTCATTCCCCTTTTCAAAACAAGAGGACCAGAAGGTTCCAATTAATGGTCCTTGGTTTGCAGTGGTTGTGTCAAGCTGCCACTAGTAATAGTCCTGTTTAGACCCCTTGGTTTACTTGCTTCCAAATACCTGGATATTATGTGGCTTTCCAATCTTTTGATTTTGAGCGTATCTGATGAAGGTTATTCCAGAAACGTACCTGATGAAGGTTATTCCAGAAACGTACCTGATGAAGGTTATTCCAGAAACGTACCTGATGAAGGTTATTCCAGAAACATCATGCAGACTAAATTTGATATCAACGTGTTTATCCTTGAATAATTTAATTTGATTTGAATATTTCAATCTGATTGGCTAATCCGTCTGGAGAAAATTTTGGTTATACTCAATAACCTGGGTTGGTATTGTGACGTCACCAATGTGTTCATCTGCCAACGACAAATTCAAATAATCTCATGAAATAATCGTAATTAAAATCGAGGAATCATTCAATTTTGTTGTGAAAATTAAATTATAAGGAATATTTGAAATTGTTGAATAGGTTATACTTGCATAACCTGGTTTGGGTCAGTTTATACTTTTCATATACCACTTCACGGTTTATTAAGCGTAAACTGACCCAAACCAGGTTATATCGTATAACCTGTTCAACAATTTTAAATATTCCTTAAAGAAATGACAAAATAAAAATTAACCAAAAGACCAATTCCTTTGGGTTATCAAGGCCGTGATAGTATGATATGTTCTGAAAGTGACATCAAACACCAATATCTTAGTTTTATTCACTTGTTTGAATATTTTTTTAATCCTTGTAAATTAATTTGCTGTAAATACTGCAATCTGATTGGCTGATCTGCCTGGAGCAACATTTGTTATACTTGATAACCTGGGTTGGTATTGTGACGTTATGTAACCATTCACTAACGACTAATTCAAATAGTCCGATGAAATAATTGAAATTAAAATCGAGGAATCATTAAATTTTGTTGTAATTATATTAAATTATATGGAATATTTGAAATGTTTTAATAGGTTATACTTGTATTATATACCCTGTTCAAAAATTGAAAATATTCCTCAAATTTATTAAAAAAAAAAAAAAAAAAAAAAAAAAAATTATCTAGGCCTATATGAATGTTATTTTCCTGTTGATTTGTTCGTATTTACAACATTCAGAAAAATAACAATCCATCAGATAATAGAAGGAAGTATAGATCTATATATAGTCTATAAAATGTCAAGATGCTAAAAAAAAACACTTCCTCTTTGTAGCTAACATTGTTTCAAAATATTACATTTCTAACAGATGGATCATTCAGGAATGGACTTGTTGAAATTTCAAATTTCTTCTGTTTGGAGGACATTCAGACAAAAATTATTCCATCAGTACAAGAAATATATAGTCTATTAAATGTCAAAATGTCCAAAAACACTTCCTCTTTGTAGCTAGCATTGTTTCAAATATTGCATTTCTAACAAATGGATCGATTCAGGAATGGACTTGTTGCCGATTTCAAATTTCTTCTGATTGGACAAATAATGTCTTCTTAACTAAGACAAAACAATAATTCATGATTTACTGAGGCCGTCCAATTCCTAAGAGATTGTCCAGTATATTTCCTATCAACGCTAGTCAGTAATGTATTTTGACAATATTTTTAATGCTTCAGTGTCAAATTACCAAGCTTACCATGAGAGAAATGAATGAATTAAAACCAACGTCTAACCTCATTTCGCAGCTTTCCGCTACATGATTTAAATTAATATCATTTTCGGTAGAGTCAATAATAGAATTACAGACAAAGCACAAATAACCAGGAAAGGTAATGATATTCTTAAACCTTTAAAGAACTGATAGTTTGTAGATGTAAGAAGGCTTTTGATTGGATGATCATGTAAACAAGAATGTCAATTCATATATTTACTTCCCGGAAACATCAAGGTTTATGACCGCCACGATATAGCCGAAATATTGTTGAAAGTGGCGTTAAACACCATAACACTAACCCTCAAGGCTTTATTCTGATTTGTCAACTACCAGTAACAGTACAAATATCATTTTTACATTTTTCCACAACTTCTCATTTCTAAAGAAATATTTTTTCTTTCGTGACGAAAATTTTTATCCTTACTCTTGGTTTGTCTTTTTGATTTTCAAGCCAGTAAATGGCAAAAAATAATCAAGCATGTATAAGCACACCTGAAGACTTGAAAAGCAAAAAGGACTGTGAAACTCAAGATTTTAGTTGAATTATGACTGTTTAAGTTGTAATCCAAGTTGAATTATGACTGTTTAAGTTGAAATCCAAGTTGAATTATGACTGTTTAAGTTGAAATCCAAGTCAGTGGTTCAGCTAGCGTTCGTCACTTTCGTCATTGACGATTGATTTTCGAAAGTGACGAGTATTTCCCGTACACAATTCGCCATTTGAATTTTCAAAAAATCATAGAAAAATGTTTGTAGAAATCCATTTTTCTTCTTCATTTGCTGATTAAAACTAATTAGTCACTACAATGACAATTTTATGGCATGCCAATCAACGGATTATAAAATTGTTGTTTTGATTTCGTAATCTTCGATCTCACCTGGCTTGATATACCTGGTTAAAGATAATGATCCTGACAAAGAATTGAATCAACGATAATGATTTTTTTTATAGTTATGACATGTACTCAAAATGCCACAGTATGTATTGAAAGTGGACATATTTTTGTAATCGTCATTCATTGCACGATTCGTCACAATATGTCCGGTATTATAACGGAAACAAAATATGTCCGGAATAACGAACTATTGGTGCCACGTTTCATTTATGAAAATGTCAATATCATGTTTATTGAAATCTATTGTATCCATTAAGTATTTTGAAAGTGATTCTCTCGAAAAGTTATAAATCTTGGTTAAAGAAATTTTAAAATAAAAATGGCACCATCAAAAATGCAATAGGACTATGCATCCACCAAAGCTACTTTTAAGCAAGCGAACTTTTGATGTATTTATTCCCATTTCTGTGACATGAAATCTTAGTTCTCATATTTCATATGTTCATTTATATGCAACGGTTGGTCATTCAATTCGTTGAAATCTGGGACTATTGAAATACACTGCACGTGGACCCATAAGATTTTTATCGATCTGCATCCGGGTATTAAAAATTGCGTTCTATTTATAGAACTATTTACAAACAGACACGCGTCTGCAATAAAAAAAAAAATAACTACAGTATTTTTATTCCAATTGTTGCAATTTGATTATGAGGTCTGAGAAATAATAATTTATTTTACAACTTTCTCCAGTCCAGTTTTTGATGTTTGTTCTATATATTTTATTACTAGTTGGACCATTGGGCAAATTGGCAGAGGCATATTTTTTTCTGCTGAAGACCACAAATATGAGTTATTACTATTGTGGTATTTGACCAAAGCACAGTAACATTTCAAAAAGGGTGGGAGAGGGGGCTATTACAATTTGTGTGGTACTTATTAGACCCAAAGCACAGTAATATTTAAAAAAAAAAAAAAAAGGGGAGGGGGTATTACAACTTGTGTGGTATTAGATATAAAGTAAATTATTATAAAATTAAGCTCATTATATTCTTGTATATTCATATTTAGAAAAAAAAAATCTGCTCCGCAAAAGTGACTAATGGTCTCAAAATCCTGGCTGAATCCCTGCAAGTTGAATTATGACTGTTCAAAGTAAGGATTTTAACTACATGCACTTTCCCCCAAGACCATATCACATCAAAAGTTTATTGAACCCTTTTGGCTACAGACTTGTGTAAGAATTGGTAATTGATCCGTAGAGGTGATATTCTTCAGTCAGTTGGTTTTCATTTGTGAAATATCACAATCATTGTACTTCTCACGCTTCCTGAGCAAAATATTTTGTTCAGTTTCTATAAACTTTGTCTATTGATAACTGATTATAACGAGACCCATGTTAAGTGACGTGATGGGACAGAGTAGCGTACTAAATCTAATCATATTATATTGTCGTTGATGATAGAGAAATATTTTGTAAATAAATTATGTGTTTTAACGAGGCAATTGATTTTATATACACAAGCAATAACATAAGCAGTACAGTCAAACAATGATTTAGTGATTTAGGCTATATCTTGTATTATGTGGCCTAAATTTCCCTTCAGAGTGCATTTCATATCGAGTACACCGGTATTTATCTGGTAATAAACCATCCAGTCCCCAGTAACAGTATACAATTTTTGTTGTTGATTTTTGGTGTTTTAACTTCACTTTCAGCAATATTTCAGCTATATCATGGCGACCAGTTTTAGTGGTGGAAGAAGCCGGAGTACCCGGAGAGAACCACCGACCATGGGCAAGCAACTGGTAAACTTGATCACCCTTTTTTGTAATTTACAAAGCCGGACGCGAACCCACGCCGTATTGGTGACAGGCTTGTATGAGCTGTTAGATCCAACGACCTAACTCATTGAGCCACCCAGACAGTATACGTTTATATAAGATACAGTCAAACTTGTCTTAAATGACCCTATTTCAATGATCCTTTGGAAGGTCACATAAGACAGGCTTGAATGTATCTTACATAAGCGTATACTGTTACTGGGGACTGGATGGTTTATTTTGTGAATATAATGGTTATTACACACCCTATAAATCCCTCCTCCACCATCTCCCGTTTTCAAAATGAAGTCAAGATTGTGGTTGAACTATTACTACTAAAATCGGGTTCCATTCAACTATGACTGTAACAGTCCATATATTGATCCATGGCCTTAAGACCACTTCACATTGCAAGTCTTATCGGAATGCTCTCCTCCCCTACCCCTCTCTTTCAAAAATACTGACTACAGGCCTGTATATAAGGAAGGCCCCATATACCCAACTTCCATTCACCCTTATCTTGTACCCATGGCCAGGGGTTTCACCTCTCAGTTCATTAAATAACTATCTGTGCCATCTTCCCCTATTAAATATGGAAGCAGATCTGTAGTGTAATGGTTATTGTGTTTTCCTTGAGTGTGTTAGATCATGGGAGTAGATCTGTAGTGTATTGGTTATTGTGCTCTCCTTGAGTGTGTTAGATCATGGAAGTAGATCTGTAGTGTAATGGTTATTGTGCTCTCCTTGAGTGTGTTAGATCATGGGAGTAGATCTGTAGTGTAATGGTTATTGTGCTCTCCTTGAGTGTGTTAGATCATGGGAGTAGATCTGTAGTGTAATGGTTATTGTGCTCTCCTTGAGTGTGTTAGATCATGGAAGTAGATCTGTAGTGTAATGGTTATTGTGTTCTCCTTGAGTGTGTTAGATCATGTGATGGAGCCCTAGTCAAATCAAAGACTATAAAAGAGGTATTTACAGCTTCTAGTCTAAGCATGTAGCATTAAGGGGTAAGAACAAAGACCTATTGGCTTGGAATCAGGATAATGTCATTGTATCTGAATGGATGTGGTTTCATTGAGCTAACACTATCAAATTCCAACTGAGCATGTTGGTCTAGAACGATGCAGACATCGTCATCATCTCATTGAAATATAATTTCTACTCGCCATGATATCATATAGCTGAACAAGGCTTTCAATATTTTTCAAGTGTACCAGTACTTCACTATTTACAGGTGGTTCTTTTTATTAAAAGTTGAACAATATTCATGAATATCTTATACAACACTCTTTAAAATCAGGAGGTACCAAAGACCATATTAGTCGGGTAAAAGTACCTGGTACCACCACCTGTTACTGAAAGGCTTGACTGACAAAATGTTCACTTGGCATTAAACAACAATCATTCATTCACTCACTACTATTTTGATAATATTTTTATACAGAAATTCAAAATCTACATATTTAAAATTCGACATGAATGTGTCTTTTATGAGCAATCAACGAAAATTGGCATCCATGTGTTTCGAACCTTTTGTCATTTTTCTTTCGACCATTGTTTTTGTCTGTACTTCTTCGATATACGGATTCTGATTACCCCCTTTGGTAACGTCAACTCTTCTTTCACAGTAACTTGACATTTGTGTACATAATACACTTTTAACTTTTGTCATTTCAAGATTGTGTAGGATCATTTTGTAGTTGAAAACATGACACATTTTGCACTGTGACTTTTACTTGACAAAAGTTTTGATTACAAAGTATTATGCGGAACAAAAATCTTCCAACAAAATTAAACTGCAAAGTTTGAACTTTAAAGCCATTAAATTGAGTCAGAGTAAACTATTTATTTTAGATGTGACAGATAGTTCTTCAACAGGCTTAGACTTTCAATTAAATTTAACGGAAATTTTACTGTTAAAATTTAATTGCATTTTGTACATGCTTTTGACTTAATCTGGATTTGAATTCTCTATGCCGATATTTGTGTGCACTAAATGACGTCTTTAGAAAGGGGTCATTGTGGTGGTGGTCGCATGGTAGTTTGATTTACAGCCACC
This sequence comes from Gigantidas platifrons, assembly GCA_002080005.1. NCBI lineage: Eukaryota > Metazoa > Mollusca > Bivalvia > Mytilida > Modiolidae > Gigantidas > Gigantidas platifrons. The sequence continues at coordinate 232,253 of MJUT01031633.1, forward strand.
TATGCAATAAGTTCCTATCACCACTAACGTTGTGAGCTCGAATCCCACTCGAGCGAGGTTTATTCGATACAACATTAAGTGATCAAGTTTGTCAGTGACTTGTGGCAGGTCGCTGGTTTTCTCCGGGTACTCTGGTTTCTTTCACCAATAAACCTGACCACCATGATGTAACTGAAATATTGTTGAAAGTGGCATTTAGCATAATACCCTAAATCTAACCCCCTTTTGAAAGAAACCTAAAAGATACCACATAAATAGATCATTTTTACATTTAATGAAAAAATTAGAAGCATAAAAGGTTTGATTTGTTTGAACTGACCTGTATATCAAATTAAAGGGAGGCATATAAATACTTGACAGTACAACTTCATTATCTCAAACATAGATAACTAGAAGTATTAAAAATATTGTCTCTTCATAATACAGTGAAACCTGTCCTAAGCCTAATATCTTTGGGACAAACTTTTGTGTTCAGAATAAACAGGTGTTTGGTTTATACAGGTTAAATTACCGTAATGACCTAGGTATAATGTGCTATATATTACATAGATTATTTATTTTGCTCATAGGACTGAAAAAATATACAATTAACATTTAATTCTTATATTTCCAACAACAATTTTTTTCAAAAGTCTATGCGCATTATAGACATGAACTAGCTTTTTTTTTGAGATTTTCAAGGCAGAGAGGGGTGCACATTATACAACACTAACGACGGTATATTAGATTTCCTACCTACTGACAATATTTAATGTTCAGTTAATACAGGTTTCACTGTGCTTGTTAACTGAATTTGTTCTGATGTCAAATAATTAACTAATTTGAATTTTCACACAAGATTTGACTGTATTTGAAAACTAGAAATACAAGTTTTTGTATTTCAAAATTGGTCATAATTCCGTGAACTTTTATGACTAGTTATTCACCCTTGACCTCTTGAACTGTGACCTTTGTTTCTATAGATGTATTTATTTCTCTTTTCAGCCAACCCATTTGTATTCCAAACAACATTACATCAGAATGGCAGTATAGTTTTTGGGTACAGAGAGGTAAGTGGTCTAGATATAGGATATAGGACATTCAGGTACTCATGTACCTGAAAGTGACTCGCCGATATAACTGAAATACTGTTGAAAGTGGCATTAAACACCATAAAGCAAAAGTGACTTGTTAGTGAAGGTTTAACTGATTTCTTGACATTGCCTTTGGTTGAAGGAATTTTATTTATTATCATAAAATTTCTATCGATTCCTATTACAATTAAGGAATATTTTGAATTTTTGAACAGGTATACGATATTACTTGGTTAGGTGCAGTTTAGCTAAGCTGTTCTCAAACCAGGTTATATAAAAAAATTCAAATATTCCTTATAATTTAATTTGTCGTTGGTGAATAAATATATTAGTGACGTCACAATACCAACCCAGGTTATTGAGTATAACAAAATTTTTCTAATGTACATGTACTGTTTAACTGCATATTTAGATTATAAATGAGAAAATATATATTTCAAAATGGCTGCCATTTCCACCACAAAAAAAAAATTGATGTTAAAATACTGAAAGTGAATTGCATTTGTTTAATTTATTCATGCTTTGATGGGAACATCTGATTGTGAGTACCATGAGTACCATGATGAACTAAATTGTCTCCCTTTAAATGCTGATGTTAGTTGGAGAGAATATGACCATACTGGTTTCCAGTTGCTACAGCTAGTCAGTCTTCTGGTTCAGTGTCTAATAACCCATTTTTTTCTCATTTGGCAAACATTTTCCTTTCCTTATAGTTTTTATGCTGAACGAGAAATAGTCATTAGTGGGTTGTCTCCCCTATCCAAGATCAAGAAGGCAGAAAATAAAATAAACTCCCTTTGTTCCTCTCTTATTACCTCCCTTCCCACACTTGGTTACAGGATATTAGTTTGTCTTTTACAATGCTACTGGTAGTGATTTTATTATACATATAAACTAGTGCTTGATTTGTGTTCACTCATAATAAAGTTCCAAAGATGGCCACAAGATATTCCCTCTTACATATAGTTTCACTTAAAGTATAAATGCAAAAATTTATTAAAATCCTACTGATAAATTTTTAAATGCAAGTTTTTTTTTAATAAATGTAAATTTCTCACATGAAAATATATTCAATCTTATGACATTGTACAAAGCAAACTAACTTGTTTTCAGATCCCCTTAATTAATTCATAGTCATTACTATTGTTGTATTTAAATTGTTGTACTATATGTATTGATTAATAAAATATGTTTCCACTAAAGCAAACTAAATCACAATAAGAGTGTGTTAAATCATAATAAACTTCACAAATTTAATTCTTTGAGATTAAAAATTGTCTCGAAATGTCTAATGTGATTTCTGAATAAAATTTATTTCTGACAGTGAGTCAGTGTTTGGTTTTTTTTGGTGTCCTTAATCATTTTCATAAGTTATGTAATTGTAATAGGGACCAAAAACACTAAATTTTTCTGAAGTATAATGGCTGGAGTATGTTTTTTTCTCAATACCATTAAATTCTTCTTAAAAATAAAATCGTAAGAGAAAATCTTTGAGACGACCCATAATTTGTTGTCTTGACAGAAAACTATGTTTTTCTCAATACTCATATTCTTCTTAAAATCATAAGATACGATCCAATAATTTGTCGTCTTGACCGAAAACATTTTGCTTTAAATCGTGTAACACGATGTTTAACATGTCAGCTGTAATACAAGTAATCTGTCTATAGACCGATACATTAGGACGACAATATTAGGTTTTTTTTCCCTCGCCCATTAGTATGTGTGATCAATACCAGCGATTACCGCTAAACACTGTAGAATTAATTAACACAGTCTTGGCCATTTCATAGACATAATTTGTATAGCTAAAGGCTATAGATTTAGGTCTGTTAGTTGTCTCATTAACAGCTTGTATCAAATTCATTTACTAAGCGCATTCAGTGTTGTCTAATAAAAATCAGATACCGTATTCGGGTATGTATAGCATGCATAACCTGCCAATGTGGTCATCTCTTTCAAGAAGTCACCTGTATTAAAAGGTCACCTTTTTCTTGTCCTGTCATAGAAAATTTCATATGAATTGAACCTCTTTTAAGAGGTCACCTGTCTTAAGAGGCCACTTTTTTTAGTCCCAAAGTGGACCTCATAATACAGGTTTGACTGTATATATAAAATGCACTTTTGTTTTTTTTAGCTCACCTGACCCAAAGGGTCATGTGAGGTATTGCCATCACTTGGCATCCGTCGTCGGTCCGTCATCCGTCCGTTAACTTTTTCATATTTTAATCTACTCCTCTGAAACAACTGGGCCAAATGGAACCAAACTTGGCAGAAAACATCTATATAAGGTCCTCTATAAAGTTTCTTCATTTCGTCCCATTCCGCCAACAAATATGGCCGCCAAGGGCAATTCTTGTTTCTGATTGGCTAATGTTAAAAAAATCTTCTCTTCTGAAACTGCTTGGCCAAATGGAGCCAAACTTGGCACGAAGCGTCTATGTAAGATCCTCTATAAAACATCTTCATTTTTTTCCATTCGGCCAACAAACATGGCCACTGTTACTAAAAATAGAACATATGGTAAAATTGCAGGTTTTTGGGTAATAACTCAAAAACCGTTAATAATATCAAAAATCTGACAGGGGTGTAAAAATGATCAGCACAGCAAGATCTACCTACCCTGTAATTTTGAAGTAAATCTGATTACCCATCTTGGAGTTATTGCCCTTTTTTCATCAAATTTTTAAAATTTTAATANCTGTTACTAAAAATAGAACATATGGTAAAATTGCAGGTTTTTGGGTAATAACTCAAAAACCGTTAATAATATCAAAAATCTGACAGGGGGTAAAAATGATCAGCACAGCAAGATCTACTTACCCTGTAATTTTGAAGTAAATCTGATTACCCATCTTGGAGTTATTGCCCTTTTTTCATCAAATTTTTAAAATTTTTAATATATTTCGTCCTTTATTTCAAAAACTATAAGAGATTGATGTTAGGTTTAAATTACAAAAATGTGCATCATGTCAAGATCTACCTACACTGCAATTTTGAAGTAAATGCCTTTACCCATTTTGGAGTTGTTGCCCTTTTTTCATCAAATTTTCAAAATTTTAATACTTTTTGTCCTTTATTTCAAAAACT
>MJUT01031633.1:236647-247116 GCA_002080005.1 Gigantidas platifrons
TATTTCAAAAACTATAAGAGATAGATGTTAAGTGTAAACTGAAAACATGTTCAGCTTGTCAAGATCTACATGCCCTGCAGTTTTGAAGTAAATCTTATTACCCGTCTAGGAGTTATTGCCCTTTTTTCATAATTTTTTAGCTCACCTGACGCAAATACATTATCTTTTATGCATAAATATAGAAAACAGTTAAGGTAATAATTATCTCCCTTTGAAATTTGCTTCAGTATCATTCTATTGTCAGGTGAGCGATACAGGCTCAGTGCGCTGAGCCTCTAGTTTTAATAACTTTTCGATTACTGTTGTCTAATATTAGTTTATTTGTGGGTTTTTTTTCCAATAAATATGATTATTATTACCCTCCCAGGTTATTATCCCCTCGCCAATGAAGTTGCAAAGGGATATATTAATGCTCCCTTCCTTCCGTCCGTCTGTCTGTCCTTCCGTAACATCCTTGTGAACACTCTAGAATCAACATCCTTCAATGGATTTTGACCAAACTTGGTACATACTTAGTCCTTAAGAGAATCTGGAACCTATTGATTTTCAAGGTCAAAGGTCAAGGTCACTGGGTCAAATTTTTAGGCGAGGGGATACGCCACGCTTTGCGTTGCCCTTATTAGAAATATTGTTTAATGAGAAAATAACAATTAGTAAGAAGTAAATGAATGATCAAACATTATACTTGACACAAATTAAAGTAAAGGAACATCACTTTTATTGCTGTTCTACATTTCACAGTCACAGTAGGGTCTTCAACAGTGAACATAACTCATACCCTAATTAACAAATATGACAAATCACTGTCTATAAAGGGAAGTCTCATTTTTCCCATTAATAAATAGTGCATATAATTTTAACCTGTATATTTAGGGTAACTGCTCATAAAGGCAACATTTTCAGGTTTACTTGAGTGGCCGTATATACAGGTTTACCTCTATTTATCCTAGGTCAGTGGTATTTGATAGGTGTTTGTATGCTAGCATCACATCAGACATCATTAAATGTCATGAGAATTATTATTATTAAAAAAATATATATTTATAGTCAGTTAAGTTCATAAATGTTTAAACTTTACAACATTATAAAAAATGACCTCCTCATGTTAGGACAGACAGTCTGAGGCTAAACTCTCCTCATCTTAGGGTAGGTTGGTCTCGTCTCATTATTGAGGCTAGACTCTCCTTGTCTAAAGACAGGTTTCTTGTCAACTGATGTGAACCTTCTAAGTTTCATGTAAATAGAAAACAAAATTGTCATGTTATTTGTGAAAAAGTTATATTTATTTGTTGTGTTTTGAAAACAAATAGATTTCCTGTGATTCAGGATTTTGACTTCTCAATTTTCCAACGTCATGACGAAGACCTACTTTTTAACCTTTACTTTTATCTCTTTGAAGGATTTACATAGGATCATAAACATTCTGTTGTTTTTCCCTGTAGACTTCAATAATGATTTTACATTTTTTTTTACTTGTAATGATATATTTCCCATAGGTTTTACGATATAATAATGTTTGTATATAATTTTCGGTTTCATCAATAAAATTTCTCAATGATACGACTTTGTTAATAGAAAGATGTCGGTATTAGAAATGTGTAACTTATAGACTGATATTGACAGCTAATTATTTATTTTTTTTTTTCAGTAGTAAGCAAAATTTTTTTAATTTTTTTAAAAAGATTTTAGTAATAAGCAAAAAACTTATTGTCACATAGCAACATTATGTGATAAAGTTTCTCAGTGACTTGCGACAGGTCTGTTGTTTTCTTCGGGTCCTCTGGTTTCCTCCACCAATAAAACTAACTGCCACGACATAGCTGAAATATTGTTCAAAGTGGCGTTAAACACCCTAACCCTAACATAGCAACAATTATTAGACTATTTTTTTCTTCTTTTTTTTCAGCAATAAACAAAAAAAATCTTGGCACATAGGAACCATTTATAATCTTCTTTTTTTTCAGCAATAAGCATAAAATCTTGTCACATAGCAACCATCAATAAATAAATTTTTTAACATTTATTTTCAGCAATAAACATTAAAATCTTGTCACTTAGCAACCATTTATAATCTAACAAAAATTTTGTAAATTATGTAGATATAAAATTATATAGAAGTCTATAGTGTACTCTCTATGTACATATTATATCTTAGTAATTGGTCTCTTGTGAGTTACAGCTAATGTCCTTCCATTTCATACTATAACTTCATTGTTATCTAATACAGTAATGTTAGAGTTTAGCCAATGAAAACTGTTCTGTCATTTATTGCATTTTCCCATGCCAATATGTAGATAAAATACAGTGAAATCTAGCTCCGAGTTCACAAAATGTGTCGGTCCTGTCAGACATGACCAGCACAATTTGGGAAGATTTTGCTAAGGACTGACACAAGATTGGTATTTTACAATAGAAAATGAGGACTAAAATTTTTTTCACAAAGACCACCAATCCCATATGTAATTTTGTGAACCCTACTAGCTGTGTTAATTCAATTGTCAAGAACAGGTTACCCATGGTTGATTACGCTCCGATACACTCCATTTATGACCTGATCGGAGCGTGATCAGCTGTTAATGACGATGGTTTATGTAAAATTATCTCAAATTATACTCTGTGGTGTAGTAGTTTGTCTCGTCTGCGGTAGATCTTGGTTTCGTTTCCCGGTCAGGACAAACCAAATACGATAACATCAGTATTTGCTGCTTCTCCGAGTCAGCTAAGGAAGCAGCATTAATGAGTAAGAGTAAAGACTAGTTGTCTAGTAGTCAGATGAGTAAGAGTAAAGACTAGTTGTCTAGTAGTCAGATGAGTAAGAGTAAAGACTAGTTGTCTAGTAGTCAGATGAGTAAGAGTAAAGACTAGTTGTCTAGTAGTCAGATGAGTAAGAGTAAAGACTAGTTGTCTAGTAGTCAGATGAGTAAGAGTAAAGACTAGTTGTCTAGTAGTCAGGATTATGTATCCATGTGGAGCATAGATCTGCAATTGTTATTATGAAAATTATCCTTAATGCACTAATCAATCATTTAACAAATTTATTTTTAGGTACCTCTTGATGTAACGGAAATAACGACAGATAATCATCCAGTAAAAATAGGTGTGTCTGATGCTTTTTATGTGGATGCTACGGTTCAAGGTCAGTATTTAGGACATTCCACTGAAACAAGTTGTATTTTTTTACCTCTTTTAGTTATACAAAAACTATTCTTGCTATTTCTTTGCTTTCTTTTGTAGAAAATTACTCATTTTAGAAAGTAAAAAGCTATGCATTGTATTTCTATTTTCTCAATTCTAGTTTATTAAATATGAGGAATTTTTTTGGGGGGGGGGGTACATATACTGGAATTAGAACCCGTGTAGGTGTGGGTGGTCTTGTTGTCTAAAGTCAACAATATGAGCCACTCTACCAACCTTGCACTTGGAATAACAAAATTAGAATTATACATGCATCAGTATTTTCACAAATCAAAACAAATGACGCGATAGGTTCATCTGTATTCACACACACACACACACACACACACACTTCTTGGGAACTTGTTGTACTATACAAATTCACAAAATATAAATCTGGTGCAAAGTACCTTTTATGTCCCCAGATGCCTCGTCGAAGGGAGACTATAGTAATGGGTATCGTCCGTCCGTGCATCCATTCAGAATTGGTTTCCAGATGATAACTTGTTTATAATAGAAAATACCAGTAGTTCACAAATAGGTATTATTGTGTCCACACTCACTTGGTGGAGCTAGATAGGTGGGTTACCTTATTAGAAGAATGGAATTCATTTACCACTTAAATGATTATCAAAGTGTAACAAACTTTGCCCACTGTTGTATTCCAGGAAAAAGATCTAAATCTAGAAAAGGTTTGTCTTCCTTGATCACCTTAGACACTGGCAGTGATGTTTTTGCATAATTGTAAAGCAATTTATTAATTGGAGATGGCTTCTTGTTGACTACTTAAAATACCTGTTAATATTCAATTTTTCATAACATAAGATTTTTGTTCTTTTTTGAGATTTAAATTTTGAAAATTTAAAGCAATTTGCCCTTTGGCGATTTCAGTTTTTACCATTTAAAACTATTTTGCCCTTTTGAGATTTCAATTTTTACAATTTAATGCTATTTTGTCTTATTGACCAATGTATAATCTTGGAAGTTTCACATCATAGCTAAACATTCATCTTGTGAGTGTAGCATCTGATTTTACACCACGATCAACTCATACAGAGAAATCACAGAGAGGGACAAAATATTGTTGATGTTATACGTTTTGTTGCGTATTTTGAAATATCTCCATATTTTTACCGTTTTTGGTAATTGTCCATGAAACCTTAATTTTCAATTAATTCATTCATATTGAACAATGTTCCTGATTTTATAAATTTAAATTTATGGTAAAACATTTGAATTTAAATTCATGTAAAAAGCAGTTGAAATTTATGGATTTTGGAAAACAAATTAATAGTAAAATACATGTATAATGCATAAAAAGAAAGAAAAATTATTACACAGAAGTAAAGATAATTTTGATAACTGCCAGTGTTATAAGGTTGATTGATAAAAAAATCTGGTTAGGAGGTCATGAGGTTATGGGATTTAAAACGCTAGTATTGCCATGTTTGTTTGTTTATATGTACACGTATATGTTTTACAATGTAGGTTATCTCCCCTTTATGTATGTTTCTTTATTAAGCGTAATTTTCATTTGAAATCAACAGTTGAAAAGAACGAAACTGAACATAAATATTCAGAGTATGAAGGTAAAATGCATTATGGATTTAATATGAATATTGACAGAATGTTAATTTCTTCGTCCTCATGAATGAATTAAATGCTTGCCAACCAAAAAATGTCTGATTTTTTTTTGTTTTCTTTTTTACTGCATCTTGTATTTTCCAATGCATTTTTGATAAATAAAGCAAAATATAGGAACCTGTTTGACTAATTGATATAAATCTCACACTCCTTGTCAAATCTCTCTAAGGTCTAAAAAATGTATGAAATATGTTAATACTTCGTTTTGATTTTGGTCAAAATTCTGCCAATTCTGTTTATCTCATACATTTCCATTTCAAGAACTTGATATCTCTGTGACCATTATGTTTCAACAAATATCAGCGGTACAGTGCAATCTCTTTTTGCCAGGACCGTCATGGTCATGATGGTATGGTATTTTAATTTACAACTACCTGTGCAATCGGTGCCTATCACCACTAAAGTTGTGAGTTTGAACCCCATTCATGTCAAGGTGTACTCAATACAACATTATGTGATAAAGTTTGTCAGTGACTTGTGGCAGGTCAGTGGTTTTTTGCAGGTACTCCGGTTTCTTCCACCAATAAAACTAACCGCAACGATGTATAACTTAAATATTGTTGAAAGTGGTGTTAAAATACCCTAAAGTTTTATGACCGTGGATGTCAAGTACAGATAACCAATCTCTAACTCTCTCAGATGTAGCATTTTGTTGAATAAAAGTTCCCTATCCTGTATAGTTTCTTCTTTCTGGAGCTTGTTCTCTACTGTTTAGTTAAAAGTTGATTTATGCATTTGTTATAGGAGATAGCAGTGGAAATGGGGTGAATTTTCACTTACCTTGCGTTTTACTAAAATGTGCAAAAAAATAACCCACACGAAAAGTTTTCATACATATGTGTTCAACTGGAAATGATAACATTTTCACAATACCAACCCCAGCGAAATTCAGCATGTATACTGTCCTTGAAATGAAAATTTAAATTTACTGGTTCCTGGTTCGAATCAAATTTTTGAATTTATTTTTATTTAGTTCTGAATAAAAACTGAAAAAATTTACTGGTCCGAACAAAGTTTTACTGGTCTTGGCCTGGAGGACCGGTGCTCATTGTGAGGACTCAATTGTCTGTACTGCATTTTCTTAATTCTGTACATCTTGTGTAATAAACACCTTTAGTTACCTGTTGTTTGACTTATTTTAGCTATATTCTTGATAAGGTTGTCGTTCAGAGCAAAATGTAGAAATCACCAATCAAAGAATGAATTACAATTTCTCTCTATCTAATTTTCTTTTTAAATTTAAATCCGCTTGCAAAGAGTTTGCCAGTGCACATCATATACTGTGTCTTATAAAGCTTTATGGAAGAATCTATTAGAGTTATTCTCTATGTCTAATAGATAACTTTCAGACTCTCATGGTGCATGATTTTATATTTTTTGCCAGGATAGTTTGCATGCTGTTATTCAAAAACATATATAAGATAGAGCTTTCTATGTTTGCATGATGTTGTATATGTATAAAAATAAGGAAACATTTGTCAGAAATGCCGCCTGCTAAAAGTATATGATTATGTACACCAGTAGTCTCCCCTTATTACCAGCTCTCTAATGTAGAGGGAAAAAATCCTTAATAGAAGAAAATGGCATTGTGAAAGTTGTGGTCTTTGTTTACAGAGGGACTTGTATAAAAAGTAGTCTCTTTACTTTAGTAATAGGAAAACAGTTTGAAGATACCAAAGGGGTAATCAGAAGCTGTACAGCAGACAATACAATGGCCAAAAGATACCAAAGGGGTAATCAGAAGCTGTACAGCAGACAATACAATGGCCAAAAGATACCAAAGAGGTAATCAGAAGCTGTACAGCAGACAATACAATGGCCAAAAGATACCAAAGGGGTAATCAGAAGCTGTACAGCAGACAATACAATGGCCAAAAGATACCAAAAGGGTAATCAGAAGCTGTACAGCAGACAATACAATGGCCAAAAGGGTAATCAGAAGCTGTACAGCAGACAATACAATGGCCAAAAGATACCAAAGGGGTAATCAGAAGCTGTACAGCAGACAATACAATGGCCAAAAGATAAATGATAAACAGAAAAACAATGGTTTACAAAATACTGCACAGAAAACTAAAGATTGAGCAACGAAATCTCTTGACACTTATATCACTTATCAACTTGTACTAATAAATGACCTTTCCAAGTTCAAGATAATAGAATTTGAGTATATTTTGTTTTTGTTTCGCGGGAACCAAATATATACAAGATCAACATTAGTACTGTATGAGCAGTCATTATTCTTCAGACCTCCACCATTTAAATGTCACTGTGTCACATCTAAAAAGTACAAATTTTATAGAAAAAGATGAATTATTTGACTTTCTAATCTTTTGTCTACGTTTTGATTGTTGGTGTTTAACGCCACTTTCAACAATATTTCAGCTATATCATGGCAACCAGTTTTAGTGGTGGAGGAAGCCGGAGTACCCGGAGAGAACCACCGACCATGGGCTAGCAACTGGTAAACTTTATCACTTGCAGCTGCGAGTCGAGTCTTTTGTCTACGAGCGTACCAGATTAAAGTTATTCCAGAAACATGTTGCACTAAAATTGATATGTATGTTTTTATTAAAGCTTAAGTGATTGGTGTTTTCTAGTTTCAATGACTAAGAAATCTTGTAACCTTGATAAGGCTGAAAAATCTTTGCAATTTGGATAAATCAAAAATCCTTCTTTCAATGAATCAGTCAATCAATCAATCAATCAATCAGTTAATCAGTCAATCAGTCAATCAGTCAGTCAGTCAATCAATCGGTAACTACTTGATTCTGCATCTTGTACTAGGAGAAAAGACAATTTTGTTGTTTTTTTAATGTTTATTTGTGGGGAGGAGTGTAATATAATACAGTAATGTATATAAGTTGCTTCCCTTTTCTAACTCTTCTTGTTATGTATTTGCAGGTATAACCAGAAGAACAATATATGAGTACCACAGAGTTGAAGTTAATCTGACGTTAATCACAAAAAATACAGTAGTTATATTGGAACCATTAATAAGTAAGATTGGAGCCAGTTACGATTTGTAAAATATATTTTTTTCTGTCAAATTTTAATCAGCTTCCTGGCTAGAGAATGCATCATTGGCATAATGGTTAGCATGCTTGCCTTGAGTGTGGTAGATCATGGGTTCGAGTCCCGGTCAGGGGAAAACAAAGACTATAAAATTGGTATTTGTTGCTTCTCCGCTAAGCACGCAACATTAAAGAGGATGAGCAAAGACTGGTTGGCTCGGAATCAGAATAATGTGTCCAAGTGTGGAGACATATCTACCTGCGGACTGTTGTTTCAGTGAGCTAGCGCTATAAGAATCCAACGCAGCGTGTTGGTCTAGTACAAAGCGGACCTCACCATTTTCTCATTGAAAATTAACTTGTTTTCGTCATGATATAGCTGAAAAATTGCTGACTTGGTGTTAAACAAAAATAGTTCACTCACTAACTATGCTACAAACATACTACTGTTGTTTTCACAACACTTGTAATTGAAAGAATTTATAATAATTTAGTTATCCTCAAATTAGGTCATGATGACCTTCTTTTGAAAACAAATAAGATATGATTATATATCATTTTGACAATATTTGGAATTCCTTGCTATTTAAGAGCATTAAGATTTCTTGTTTATTTTCAATTTAAGCTAGGTGATGGTATACATTTGTGAGCAGTGGCTCAAGTTCTTAATTTTTTTTTCCAGCTTGTAATACAGCCCAAAATTGTGAAACTTGTGTTACACAGAGTGATAATTTTGAATGTAAATGGTGTCCAGCTGTTTCTCGTTGCTCGGACGGTATAGACTGGTACCGACAAGACTGGTTGAAGGCAGGATGCACTAATAACAATCTGGTATGCATTTGGCACCATGCCATTTTCCATAGTTTATTTTTAATCATGATTATCTGTAAAAAGAGTTTGAAGATACCAAAGAATATGTAAATCGAGGAAGGACAGACAACACAATGGCCAAAAGAAAAAGGACAAAAGGACAAACAATGATCTACAAAACATACATTTTTTCTTTGATCTCACATATTGATAGAGTTAGTATCAGTGAACTAACAATGATACTGAAAATTATCGGTCTACCTGTGATGTCAAACATATTATGAGGTTACCGATAAAAACAATAACGGCAGTTTTTATAGTATCAACATACATTATCACTAGTATATCAGTTCATCCTATTGGATTCTCTGCTATACTAGTGATAATGTCTGTCTTGACATTCAAAACTGTTCGTTCTATTAAAAATATTTCGTAAAAAGTTTGCAAACTATTTTTCAGCAAACATTTTTTTATTGTTCAAAAAGACAAAAGGATAAGACATAAGTTAAACAACTTAGACAGTCTTCTCCTATTTCAGTCACGGTGATATTTTCGATTGTGACGACGTTGGTGCTTTGATGTCACAGTGAAATGAACTTATTTTTCCCTGGGTAAAATAGTGATTTAAGTTTTACTTAGAAATCTCAATATTCCACTGACATCTATGTAACAAAAATCTTTAATGTGTACAAGAGTAATGAATGGTGCAGTTGCCAAGGTGTGCACATGAGTTCTGAATTCTAGAGTTATAAACAAAAGCCACTTATGTACACAACAATTACAATAAACAAAAGCCATTTATGTACACAACAATTACAATAAACAAAAGCCATTTATGTCCACAACAATTACAATAAACAAAAACACTTATGTCCACAACAATTACAATAAACAAAGACACTTATGTACACAACAATTACAATAAACAAAAGCCATTTATGTACACAACAATTACAATAAACAAAAGCCATTTATGTCCACTACAATTACAATAAACAAAAACACTTATGTCCACAACAATTACAATAAACAAAAACACTTATGTACACTTATGTACACAACAATTACAATGAGCAAAAAAAAACACTTATGTTACAATAAACAAAAGCCACTTATGTACACAACAATAACAATAAACAAAAGCCACTTATGTACACAACAATTACAATAAACAAAGGCCACTTATGTACACAACAATTACAATAAACCAAAAACACTTGTGTACACAACAATTACAATAAACAAAAAACACTTATGTACACAACAATTACAATAAACAAAAACACTTATGTACACAACAATTACAATAAACAAAAAACACTTGTGTACACAACAATTACAATAAACAAAAAACACTTATGTACACAACAATTATAATAAACAAAAAACACTTATGTACACAACAATTACAATAAACAAAAGCCACTTATGTACACAACAATTACAATAAACAAAAGCCACTTATGTACACAACAATTACAATAAACAAAAACACTTATGTACACAACAATTACAATAAACAAAAGCCACTTATGTACACAACAATTGCCACTTATGTACACAACAATTACAATAAACAAAAAACACTTATGTACCCAACAATTACAATAAACAAAGGCCACTTATGTACACAACAATTACAATAAACAAAAAACACTTATGTACACAACAATTACAATAAACGAAAGCCATTTATGTACACAAAAATTACAATAAGCAAAAAACACTTATGTACACAACAATTACAATAAACAAAGGCCACTTATGTACACAACAATTACAATAAACAAAAGCCACTTATGTACACAACAATTACAATAAACAAAA
>MJUT01031633.1:261684-279065 GCA_002080005.1 Gigantidas platifrons
ACCAAAGGTCATCCCTCATATCAGGCCACTCCCACCAAAGGTCATCCCTCATATTAGGCCACTCCCACCAAAGGTCATTGCTCATATCAGACCATTCCTACCAAAGGTCATCCCTCATATCAGGCCATTCCTACCAAAGGTCATCCCTCATATCGGGCCACTCCCACCAAAGGTCATCCCTCATATCAGGCCACTCCCACCAAAGGTCATCCCTCATATCAAGCCACTCCCACCAAAGGTCATCCCTCATATCAGGCCATTCCTACCAACGGTCATCCCTCATATCAGGCCATTCCCACCAAAGGTCATCCCTCATATCAGGCCACTCACACCAAAGGTCATCCCTCATATCAAGCCACTCCCACCAAAGGTTATCCCTCATATCAGGCCATTCCTACCAAAGGTCATCCCTCATATCAAGCCACTCCCACCAAAGGTCATCCCTCATATCAGGCCACTCCCACCAAAGGTCATCCCTCATATCAAGCCATTCCTACCAAAGGTCATCCCTCATATCAGGCCACTCCCACCAAAGGTCATCCCTCATATTAGGCCAATCCCACTAAAGGTCATCCCTCATATCAGGCCATTCCTACCAAAGGTCATCCCTCATATTAGGCCACTCCCACCAAAGGTCATCCCTCATATCAAGCCACTCCCACCAAAGGTCATCCCTCATATCAGGCCACTCCAACCAAAGGCCTTCCCTCTTATCAGGCCACTCCAACCAAAGGTCATCCCTCATATCAGGCCATTCCAACCAAAGGTCATTCCTCATTATAAAGCCACTCCCACCAAAGGTCATCCCTCATATCAGGCCATTGCCACCAAAGGTCATCCCTCATATCAGGCCACTCCCACCAAAGGTCATCCCTCATATCAGACCATTCCTACCAAAGGCCACAGCTTTTATCAGGCCAGATTTCAAATGCACTGTGATAGCAAAATACAATTGAATTGATGCTCTATGTTTTTTTGGTTTTTTTTATTGTCTTTGTTCTGTGTCTACTATGCCCAATATTATCAATTCTTGAATGCCCATTCAGTTTCCTCTTACATTTATATAAAGCCAATTTTTCACTGGAGAGAGAGAGAGAGAGCTACGTTTTTGTATAGAGTCTATGTAGACTGTAGTATATACTAGTACATGTAGGTAAAAAGAATACATTTAATATGACTTTGTTGACAATTTCACACAATATATGATAGAGTCAAGCCTAACCATCATGTCACCTCTATTAAGCAGTCATCTGTATTAAAAGGTCACCTTTTTCTTGTCCTGTCATGCAAAAATTTCATGTGAATTGAACCTCTTTTAAGAGGTCATCTGTCTTAAAAGACCATTTTTTCTTTCCCAAAGGTGACCTCTTAATACAGGTTTGACTATGCTTTTTAGCTCACCTGGCCAAAGGCCATGTGAGCTTTTGTCATGGGTAAGCGTCCGTCGTCCGTCCGTTAGCTTTTCACATTTAACTCTTCTTCTCTGAAACCGCTGAACAGATTTCAACCAAACTTGCCATAAATGTTCATTGGATGGTCCTCTACCGGATTTGTGTTTTTGGTGTAGATCGGAAATTCAACATTGCTGCCAGGGCCAATAATGTGTTCTGATTGGTTGAAACCTTGAAAATCTTCTTGTCAGAAACCACTAAGCCAATTGGATTGTGACTTTGCAGGAATGATCATTGGGTGGTCCTGTACTAAGTTATTGAATCGTTTCCCGATCGGAGATTCTAGATGGCCGCCATGACTCGACTTAGTTTAACATTGCACCCTATGAGAATTTCACATTTTCATCTTTTTTTCTGAAACCAGGAAACAGATTTGAACCAAACTTGGCAGAAATGTTCATTAGATGGTCATATACAAGATTTTTATTTTTGGTGCTGATCGGAAATGCAACATGGCCACCAGGGCCCATAATGTGTTCTGATTGGTCGAAATTTTAAAAATCTTCTTGTTAGAACCCACTAAGCCAATTGAATTCTGACTTTACAGGAATGATCATTGGGTGATCCTGTACTAAACTTGTGAATCGTTTGCTGATCGGAAATTCAAGATGGCCGCCATGACTCGACTTAGTTTTAACATAGGACCCTATGGAAAAAATGTTTAAAAGTCTTCTCCTCTGAAACCAGCAAGTCAATTTAAAGCAAACATGGCATGAATGGTCCTTAGGTGGTCAACTTTCAAAATTATGTCCTGTGAACCCAACCTCCATCCAAGATGGCCGCCATCAGCAGATATAGTTTTAACATAGGATCCTATGGGAAAATTGTTTAAAAGTCTTCTCCTCTGAAACTAGTCAGTCAATTTAAAGCAAACATGGCATGGATGGTCCTTGGGTAGTATACTTTTAAAATTTTGTCCGGTGACCACGACCTCCATCCAAGATGGCCGCCATGACCAGACATAGTTTTAACATAGAACCCTATGGGATTTGAATAGTAACTTAGATGTATTCGGCATGCAGACATTCTTAAGAGGACTTAGTTATGTCAGGTGAGTGAAACAGGCTCATATGAGCCTCTAGTTGCAAGTACTCATATATAAAATCTCTGAAACCAGATAGTAGCACATAACTTTGTACTTGTAGCCAATTATTGGGGGTAGCCCGGGTAGGTATCTGGAAATCTTAACACTGGAGATGGTCATCAGGGGAGCAAACTCATACCTAATTGCTATTTTGACATAGCTAAAATCAACTGTATAGTTCTACAAGTTAACTTTTTTGTATATTTTCAGGTTCACAACAGGCTATTGGTGGTATAATAGGAATTGTTTTAGTTCTACTGATATTAATAGTTGCTATAGTAGGGTGGTTTGTGTATGCCTACAAAAATCCTACGTCTGCTTCAGGAATGTGGCTAATGGAGGTACGTGTTCTATAAATAGTACAGTGAAACTTGTCGAAACCAAACCTTGAATAAAATTGTTTAATTTGATTTAAATACTGCAATCTGATTGGCTGATCTGCCTGGAGAATATTTTGGCTATGCTTGATAACCTGGGTTGATATTGTGATGTCACAAACAATCTCAAATAGTCACATGAAATAATCGTAATTACAATCAAGGAATCAATCAATTTTGTTATAAAAATTAAATTATATCAGTATAACCTGTTCAAAAATTTCAAGTATTCTTTAAATAAACCAAGCATTAAATCAAGTCTGCATATTTGAAATATTTGTAAAGGACAAGGTGCAGTAAGGGCCGATTTTGGCCCCCACTCAGATCTTTATAATTTTTATGTATATTGTATCCTTATAACTTTATTTTGTCTGAACACAAAAATTGGAATGATCCATTGATGCATGGCAGCAAACAGGGTGCCAAAAAGGGAGATAATTTGCCTATTTTGTGAATTTTTATTTTTTCGCGTATAACCCGATTTTGTTCCCTTTTAATATATATCTGCTTCTTGTGATAGTGACTACTGAATCAATATTTACTAAGCTTCAAGTGGTGTATATCACATGAGTTTTAATTTTATTTTTCTTTCCAAAGTGATAAATGTAACTATGGTAACGAGAATCTGTGAGACAGTACAAAATACATATAAATATATACATTTGAAGATGTTCATGACTGGCTGTATCTGTTAACATTTTTATTCATTCAGATTTCATTATTTTAATGTGTTTTTTATTCTTTGAACTAAAATGAATGCCAAAAAATGAACTTAGATATCCATGGATTATACGATACTTTGATTTTAGATAATGAAAAACGTTTTGGCATTTAGTTTGTAGATTAGTTTCCCAGTTATAAATTAAATAATATATGTTTTGTTTCCTTGTCATGTCCTTTTAGTGAGAAGCAATATTTTCCATTCCTATTGTTAGCTCACCTAACCCAAACGGTCATGTGAGCTTTTGTCATCACTTTGCGTCCGTCGTCGTCGTCCGCGTCTGTAAACTTTTCATACTTTCTTCTTCTTCTTTGAAACTACTGAACTGATTTGGACCAAATTATGCAGAAATGTTCATTGGGAGGTCCTCTACTAAATTTGTTATTTTGATGCAGATCGGAAATCCAACATGGCCGCCAGGGCCAATAATGTGTTCTGATTGGTTGAAACTTTGAAAATCTTCTTGTCAGAAACTACTCAGCCGATGGAATTGTTATTTTTGTGCCGATCGCATATCCAAGATGGCCGCCATGACTCGACTTAGTTTTAACATAGAACCCTATGGGAAACCACCATGACTTGACTTAGTTTTAACATAGGACCCTATGGAAAAAATGTTTAAAAATTGTTTCCTCTGAAACCAGTAAGTCAATTTAAAATAAACGTAGCATGAATGGTCCTTAGGTGGTCAACTTTCAAAATAATGTCATGTGACCCCGACCTCCATCCAAGATGGTCGCCATCAGCGAACATAGTTTTAACATAGGACCCTATGGGAAAAATGTTTAAATTTTTTTTCCTCTGAAACCAGTTAGCCAATTTAAAGCAAACATGGCATGAATGGTACTTAAATGGTCAACTTTCAAACTTATATCCAGTGACCCAGACCTCCATCCAAGATGGCTGCCATCAGCGGACCATTGGACTGTATGGGAATTTCATTGAAAAACCTGTTTGTGAGAAACTACTTGAACAAATTGAATATTTTGCATTATATGAATGTTACTTGGATGGTTCTACACCTGATCTATTATTTTGGTGCAGATTGGAAATTCAAGGTGACCTCCATTGACGGATGAAGTTTAACATACCGGTAGGTCCTTTACCAGAATTGAAATTTTGGTGCTGATTGGTAATTAAACATGGCTGCCAGGGGTAGATAATGTTTTCTGATTTGTCAATCTTTAAAAATCTTCTGGTCAGAAACTACTGATTCAATTGAATTTGTTTTCTGGTGTGAATGATCTATGGATGGTCCTCTACCTAAATTGTAAATTTGGTTCCGATTGGAAATTCAAGATGGCCGCCATAGACGAACAAAGTTTAACATAGAAGCCTACAAGACCCAATGGGAATTTGTACTGAGTTGTTCTTCTCAGAAAGTACCAAGCCAGTTGACTTGATTTGTTCTATGCTGCTCCTATCTGGAAACAGAAAGACTTGAAAAATATGCTTGTTGATAACCTTCTTCAAGAATTAAAACTTTAGCAGTCTAATATACTTACCATGGGAGATTTTAATTTTGACTTTAGGTTTTCAGAATTTATGGAGCACACATTCAATAGTAAGCAAATTGTGTCTTAAGTCGCAAGAAAATATGTATCTTTGTTAGACTTCACGTTCCTAAGGATTTACCCTGCCAATTATTACCAGGTGAGCGATGACAGGCTCTCCAGAGCCTCTAGTTTTTATTTTCCCAATAAAATTATGAGCTTGTCAGCATTCATTTTCTGTATCCATCCGCATCGATCCGAGTTCGCAAATCTGTCGCATCCGTACCGTTACGGGACTTGATTTAGTGACGTTGTTTACAAAAATGCAATGAAAAAAGGTGCAACTTTCCCATTTTTAAATACGAGCGCAAACGAGAACTAAGTTCATATTTCACTGAAACATTAATAAGTAAAATTAGAAGAAGTACGCAAAGTATAAAGTTGGTTCTCAATTGCGTTCAATGTAAACTTCCCGGTCAACCAGTGAAAATGTCGTCAAAATTGCGAAGTTTATTGAGATTGAACGATTTTAGCGTTATAAAAAGTATGCTTATCCTTATTTTCAATAAGAAATTAATGCATATGATTAAATATGAATAACTGAAGATTATTTATTTAAACTCAGACGTATCCCAGAGGATGATTTCTTTTCATGTTAAATTGGGGGCTAAAAACGGCCCTTACTGCACCTTGTCCTTTAACATGTATAAACCACACACCTGTCTGTTCTGAATGCAAAAGTTGGTCCCAGGGAGGTTCAGTCTAGACAGGTTTCAATGTACATGCAGCAACAAAAATATTATATATTCTTTAAGAATATGGCTAACGGAAGATGTGTTCTATAAATAATAACATTAATAGACTGATTTGTGTATCCCGTCAAGAGCCTCACACATGTTTTACATAGGTGTATTTGTTTTAGCACTAAAATATATCTATGCCTTTGCTGGTGGACTGTTAGTGTCTTAGGGTATCCAGGGGCATAGCTATACCTAACTTGAAGTGGAAGCACAAAATTAGGGCGAAGGGTCTGGGGTCTGCCTAAGGCCCCCAGTGGGTCCAGGGCTAAGCCCTGGCAGGGGGCCCAGGGGGGCAAAGCCCCACGGAAGCTCCGTGAATATAGCATATTTCAATGTATAGAATAAACTTAAGAAAGACCAATAGGCCCTTTCACGGTTATAACAACCATATTGGATAGGGGTCAAATTTTTTGATAGAGGGAGGAATGGTATGAAAATACAAAAAACCCTATGTGTGTTGCTGAGCAATTTTTCTGGTCCATGATTTCGTAATTTATATGGGTAACGGGGCATCCTCGAAACAGATTAGGAAGAGCACGAGAACCTAGAAATTGTGTTCTATTTGGGATAATTTACAAAAGTTCATGTACATAGAAAACAGAAAAGCACCGTTTTTACAGGTGTCCGGATATCTATTCTTAAAAACAGTTATCATAAAATACCTCAAGGGAAACTTGTATTTAGATGCTTTTTCCCATGTCTATTTCAAAAGTGTGTGTTTCAATCCTTCGTCACGCTGAATGGATGCAGACTGGAGGAGTCCTATGTCTGGGTACGGCAGTTGGAATGAATCCGAGGATACCATTGAACTTGAGGGACCAGGAGAGACAGTGGCCGGTGGAGGCGATTCGGCAACCTCTGTTGGACTAACTTCATCTTCACGACTAGATTTCGATACAAAGAAAGATGATATTTTTCTCTGCATCCTCACACAGATTCATCACCAATGTAAACAAATGATACAAAACGAAATGTAAACCAGTCAATAGACCGAAAATGAATCCAGATCCTGACGGCATGCAAAAAAATCACTTCAAAATATTATTATAATGATGAAGAATGTCATTGCTGAATAATATCATAAGACTTCTCAATCACCTCTTTTATGTAAATCTACAGGATACGCCAGCACATTTTCTTTTCTTTCTTTCTTACCTTGCCTCCTGCCTTTTTTGTTTTTGTTTTGCCGAAACGATGTGGAAGCACATGCATCCGTGCCTCCGCATAGCTACGCCCCTGGTATCATTATCCCAGTCGTCATTGCTTTGTCATTTATTTGATTTATAGGATATATTTGATTGAAATTTACAATTCTAAATAATGTAGAATTCGATTCCCACTCAGGTTAGGTGTACTCGATGCAACATTATGTGATAAACTGAGACTGCCACGATATAACTGAAATATTGTTGAAAGTGTTGTTAAACACCATAAATAACTCTAACCCCCCCCCCNTCCCCCCCAATTATATAAATAAAATCAAAACTAATATTCAGGTCCCTCAGACATAGGTAACATTAGCTGATTTTGACTATCCTGTTTTAGGCCCTTTGGGTGTCTTGGTCTTTTTCTTTTAAATTATTTATTTTTCCATCTTCTGACTTTGAGCGTACCTGATGGACCTTGTAATGTAATGTAATAACTCAAATTCTATTATCTTTTCAGCATCGTCCCAGTGTAATGAAACAGAAAATAGTCAACATGAAATTCTTCAAACGAACAACTGAGACTGGTGATAAATATAAAATAGAGACAAATTGTGATGCTTGAATCCTACAAAACAAATCCATGTTTTACAGATTGCCTTACAAACTACATTTTACAGAATGCACAATCATTTGTTCAAACTTTGTGAAGGAATTCATTGTTTTTAATCATATATCTTTGTACTGAAAAACCATCTAAATTAATTTTATATCAAAAATTGATATTATTGGAGGTTCAAAATCTAGGACAAGTGTATTTTTCATATTTTGTTTTTGTTTTTGTTTTTTTTAAGGGGAAGGCTGGATTTTAAAAATTAAAAAGTTGCATTCCGATTCCCCCCTATACCATGTAAATCATGACACACCCCTTTTTACATGTAACAGATATACTTGGTTTGAGGTTGCACTGTTGGGCCAATTATGCCAATGTGAAGACGAGATTTGGTCCATTTTTTTATTTTTATTCTGTAACTTATGACTTTTGACCTTTTCAAAGGTCATTAAGGCCATCACAATATTTGGGGCCAAATGGAAGTTTAACATCCTCTCTCGTGTTTAATGGATTACCCCCTATAGAAGTTATATATTTACAAAGAACACAAATCCCACAAAGGATACATCTGTGTATGTTCTTGGTCCATTCTAGATCTGAGATTCATTTACAAACTCTACAATTTTCACCGGAAATGTCAAGACACCAAAAATAAAAAATGGTATGAAAAAAAATGCTTTAATACCTTTATAGTGAATATTAAAATCATATATCCAAAGATAATGTCAGTTTTGTTTGCCCCTTTACATATTTTGTTGGCATAATTTCAAGTGTTTATTATCCAAAGGTGAATATTTTCCAATGAATATTCATAGAAATGGGGCACTAATATAAAAAAAAAAAAAAAAAACGTGCTAATTTTAGTAATTTGCATAAAGGAATTGAAATTCGATTTTTGATCAATTTCACCAATGTTTTAAAACAATATTCAGTGTTCACTGTTCACTGTTCAACCATATGAACAAATAATTAACTTTCCACACATGAATAACATGGAATAACAAATTGTGTATCCTTGTGTTAATACATCAGAAATGTTCAGTTGAAAGGGAAATAACTCTGTAATTGTTTTTTTTTTTTTTTTGGAAATGAAAAAAAAAATTATTCAGCTAAATCTGGAATTTTGCACAATTATTAATACTGTGTGAGACATGATTATGAAATAAGAATATTACTGAAGTATATGACAAGATGTAAGGACCTTATTTGGCTTTCATTTTTACTAAAATATAAAGTAATACAATTTTGACTGAAATACGTACTAAATTGCATATAAAATCTTTGGATTATATCAGCGCTGATGTGAAAAAAATTCTTCCACAAATTTGCATCTTGAATATATGTAACAGTTCCGTTAAATTTATAATGGTATGTATGAACACTTGTATCTAATTTTTAGAAAATATTTTCTGAAAATGTGTATATTTGGATGTTTTTTCCTAAAAAAAATGGCAAATTACCAAATATTTGTTATGATGGCTTTGTGACATCACCCACCATCCATTGAAATAAAAATGGCTCAAATCTTGAACGAGATATTTCAGACATTTTTAATTACTTTTACTTACATGTATATTGAAAGTGTTGTTTGTTTTCGGAGCCAAAAGATTTTCTTTCCAGAAATAGTAGTCTTTTTCGTTTAAAATGTGTCCGTACATATGCAACATATCAGCTTAAATTGCCTATTTAAGATTTTTTTTTCTCTCAGTACTCAAGATCTGGTTAAATTTTTTTTTGTTTTTTGTATAGTTGTCTTGTTGAATATTCATTTATCATTTTTGAATATTCATTTATCATGTTGATTATTCATGTATCATTTTATGAATACATTAATGTATATATACAGGTACAGGAAAATAGATTTCTTAGAGCAATATCACCTTGAAGACAAAAACAGAGATGCAATATGCTACGAGAAATTCATTTTGAGAAAAAATATATCAATAATAGTAGCGTATGTTTATTGGGGATTTGTTACGGTGACGTTAGTATAACATCCCATAGCCACGTATAGAAGTCAACGATAATTTTTCCTATGAGGCGTGATAGTAGATATTATTGTTGGTTAATATCAAAGGGAAATCGCCACGATATAGCTGAAATATTTGTTGAAAGTGACGTAAACACCATAACCTCAAACGGAAAAGTGAAAACGGGGAAAACAGAAAAATACCCTTAAAACAAAGTCCACTTAAAATTAAATGTGAGTGTTTGTTTAATGAGATGTGTACGGTAATTACAGTCTTCGCGCTAATCCACATGCCCGAACCCGCGACAAGTAAAACTGGATTCAGACAAATGAAAATTATGCAGTCTTAGCACTAACCCACATGCCGAACCCACGCAGCAAGTAAAAGTGGATTCAGACAAATGAAAATTATGCAGTCTTAGCACTAACACACATGCCTGAACCCACGCAGCAAGTAAAACTGGATTCAGACAAATGAAAATTATGAAAGAATTTGTTTGAATAAATAGAAGATGTTTCTAAATTTGGCTTTTGGGTAAGTAGGTGAAAAAATTAAGGCAGAGATTGTAATTACCATGCACAAGAATCTACAGTGTGGATTTCAAATTAGAAAAAAAAAATGCAATGAAAATGCATTGAAATTTATTTAACATTCCAAAGATTAAATGTCATTGCTTTATACATGTAATACATTTGTGTACATTGGTTTGAGGAATTTCCTCTGTAGATAAAAGCAAATTTTAAGCTATCTTTTTTTTATTTTTTTTTATGTATTTTGTTTTTCTTCAGCTTTTGAATATTGGCAATACATGTACTGCTATAATCTTATGGAATTGGTACTATATCAGTTTAAATAAATTCATACTTAGAGTATTCAAAATGTATTCTAAAAAGCAATGAATGCTATAATTTTTGTTCAAATTAGGATTAGGGGATTTCAATTTTCGAAATAGGGACTAATTTGGAAATGTCCTAATTGATGTTCCAACACACCTCCACCCCCTCCCCCCCTCCCCCCCAAAAAAAAACAAAAACAAAAGAAAACTAACAACAAAACAACGAAATTGTATAATGTATGCGCCCAATTGAATCAAATAATCATTGAATTTTTTTAATGGTACATGAAATTTGCATAATTTCTTAGTAAAATACTCAATTTTTTATTTCAACTTCCCAACATATTGTTAAAAGTGGCATTAAGCACCATAGACCCCCCCCCCCCTTTTCCCCCAACAAATCCTCTAAAAATTAATTACATAGCCCGGCACATCAATATACTCAAATTAACTTATTTTTAATGACTTTTTTAGTTCTTGAATTGATATTAACTTTTTTTTTCTTGAAAAAGATGAAATTTATTAATTTTTAGATGTCTATCAATAAACTAGCTCTTTAAATATGGTTGTGAAATTTTACTGTTTGAAAGGTATGTGCTGTATTCTGAGACTTATTTTTGTATTATTTGATATTTATGCACAATTTTTTATCTTAATTTTTTTTTCAATTAAAGAATATCAAGTCAATATCAGTAATTAAAGGGGGGAAATATATTTATTTCATGCAATGATATTTTAATTTAATTTTCAGTCAAGAAAAAAAACCAACTTGAATGGATCTGCACAAAATTTTGTCTTGATTCATTGCAGTATTTTAAAATGTAATTCAACAAATTGAGTAATTTTCTTTTATATAACTGCCAAGATATAGCTTAAATATTGTTAAAAGTGGTGTTAAACACCATAAACCCACCTACAAAATACATTATATATAGATAAATCTGTAGAGCAAGTACACTTGGGTGTGTTCAGGTATTTTCTTGATATTTCTTTGTACAAAATATTTGTGATAGGATATCATCTTGAACTAAATTCTTTATCTTATGGATACTAATATGGTTAGAATATTAAGGAATAGAGAGGGAAAAGCTTAGTTTTTATTGGATTTTGTTCAAATTTGAGGAAGTTAAACACAATTTACTCATTTGAAACTTCTACCTAGCCACATGAAACATGATTTAAGATTGAAAGCAAAGGGTATTTTTATTGTGTATTGTAGAAATGATATACCGTATTTACTGGTGTATAATGCGTGGGATTTTACCCAGATTATTTATTTTGTAGGAGGGATGCGCATTATAGACAAGAACAATGTGTTTCACTCTTTTTCAGACCGGAAAATTACATGTCAGCCATTTTTTTTCCGGTTTTTTTTTTTTAAAGTCGTCCGTATCGTATTTTTATATTTGACACTATCCCACAAAAATAATAAATTAAATAAAATGAGCCTAATAATGTATTTATTAGTGATGAATTACAACTGTCTTGTGAAATCGTTTTTGTAAAGGTTTACCTTTGTTCGAGAATAAAATCAATACACCAATTGTATGTATTACGTGACAAGATAGTGTGACCGACCATGCGTAAAATAATCAATACTGTGTTGCCGATAAGAATATAATAAGTGTGTGTATAAGTGTCATAATCCATTATCCACGGTATAGACTGTCAGGCTATGTTTATATAAGTAATTAAAGATTGAAATAAAAAGAAAAGAAACAATAAAATGGATTTGTCAATTTTAATCATATCAATAATAATCTGATTAACAATAAAGGTAATAATTATGAAAAAATTGTATCTAACAGCACAAATGTTTAT
Organism: Gigantidas platifrons; assembly: GCA_002080005.1. Classification (NCBI taxonomy): domain Eukaryota; kingdom Metazoa; phylum Mollusca; class Bivalvia; order Mytilida; family Modiolidae; genus Gigantidas; species Gigantidas platifrons. Next base: position 273,995 of record MJUT01031633.1, read on the forward strand.
GAGCACTAATATCAAATTTTAATGTTTGTAGTTTATTGATGATCGTTAATTAGTAGGGTCAATTTTAAAAGATAAAAAAAAATCCGATTGTCGGTGCTCTTTGATGTATGTAACCAAAATATTTGCAACTACTCACCACAAGCGTTGCAATGTTTAACAATCTAATCTAATAAATGATAATTATTGATTGCTTTTATTTGATCTTTAATTATTATTACCGCGGAATTAATTATTATTTAATTTCGGTAAGATTCGGAATTTAAACATGTATTTACCGATGTTGTGCTACATTTCGTATCCACTACTAAACATCCGGACACAAAAAAATTGTAGGAAAATGACATATTAAAACTTAAAAGAATTACTATTTTTCAATATTATTCAAGTTTAAAGAATATAAATAGTTCGAATATTCACTCAGAAGAAGAGACAAGCTCAAAGCTATCAAAAATATATACGATTGACATTTAATTCTTACATTTCCGACTACGATTTTTTTCAAAAGTCCATGCGCATTATAGACACGAACAAGTTTTTTTCTGGAGATTTTCAAGGCTAAGAGGGGGTGCGCATTATGCACCAATGCGCATTATAGTACCCTAAATACGGTAGCTATTAATTATTGACTGATTAATAGCATCAAATTTAAGATTTTTACACATTAGCAGTAAAACTTATCAATTTGCCACAGTAAAATCACTTAATAACATCAGGAAATTAACAAATTCATGTAAAATAATATTTCCATTCAATTTTGTCCACATCTAATTATTGTGATACTGGTGAAATATGCATAGATCTGCATCTACGATTTTCCACACTATCTGTAAACCTCATCAATTTGCCACAGTAAAATCACTGATTAATGACAGAAAATGGTAAAATATTTAATACAATCGTTTCTCTTATTTTTTTTACCAACATCTTACAACTGTGATGCTGATGAAAATAGATCTGAATATTTATTTATTGAAATATTGTTATAATTTGTAAATTATTTTTATCTCTGGTGCAAACTCCAATACAATGTGATATTGTATTGAAAACATTGAATTGTAAATTTATTTAATATTAACAAATCTTGGGATTGTGTATTTGAACAACATTTTGCATTTTTGACCAGATTGTGAATTTTGCATATTAAGGTGATTTTTATTTAAAATTGCAAAAAATGTGTTTACTGGTATATACATTTCTTATTTTTCAAACAATAAATAATAAAATAAAATTTACATCTTAAAATATTTATTAACTGCATGTATTGATAATTTGCATATCATTTACATTTTTTTTTTTTTTTTGGTGTATCATGGGATTTTTTTTTTTAGGTTTACTTTCATTTATACATCTACATGTACTTGAGATTTTTTTTTTAAATAGATTTGTTTTCACATTTTATATTTAGAAGTTTGTTGTCTGTCTGTTTAATTTAATTATTTGATTTGGATGTTTTGAACAATTGACTCATACTCTGAATTTAAATATTTGCTAACTCTGTAGGAATACTGAATATATACTTCTGAGACTATTCTTACTCAATGTATTTACCGTTGTGAGATTAGTGTACCGTGAATGGTTGTTGATAGTGCACAATGATGTATGATACACATTTCCAAACCCTTTTGTATAGTACTCGCCCAGACTTGTCAAAATCATCTCTTTAAAAATGTGTATATTATATACAACTTATTATGGTAAGCATAGTACTCACCCAGACTTTGTCCAAGGAAAACCTGTTCATGGTAAGGTGTACTAGATACAACATTATGTGATAAAGTTTGTCAGTGACTTGCGACAGGTCTATGGTTTTCTCCGGGTACTCCAGTTTCCTCCAATAAAACTGACCACCACGATGTAATTGAAATATTGTTGAAAATCCATAAACCAAAACCTAAACCAAACCATCAAAAATATCTCTTTTAAAAAAATGTGCATTATATACAGATTATTATGGTAATTCATGTTTTAAATCCCACCATATTTTTCACATAGAGATTCTCTGTATTTTGTCTTATTAATCAGTAAGGAAGCTATGATAATTCTCTACCGTTTTTCATGAATTGCAATGGTATTTTTTAAGTTTATATCTAAGCGTCTGTACTTAGACTTGTGGTGTAATCAAAATGGAGACCGTTTACAGCTAATATCACAATTGAATTTTTTTCATAAATGTATACCCCCTCTCCCTCAACAGTTTAATTGTCTGTTCATAAGACAATGATAATTTCTTTATTCACACAGTAAGACAATAATCATTTCAGATTTTAAATGGCAATAAACAATTTCCCTTAAATAGAAATTTTATGTATTGAATTCTTCAGCAAACAGTAATGACATTGACATTGCTTATAGTGTTAAACTTAAATTAAAAGCAACACACAAATTGTACAGTATATAATTTTCTTATTTTTTTAATTTATTTTGGTACATAATTTTCATTGTATGTTATTTTTAGTATTTTTTTTTTATTATTATTATTATTAAATTTGATATGCTTTTGTCAAAATATATATTACAAGAAATTTTAAGCGACAAATGATTTTGTTTTTGACTCCATTATATTTAGAGAATTAGTAATAATTTGTTGATATAATTACCATGGAAACTATTTAAATTTTTTTTAAATAAGCTTATGATATGTATATCTTGAAGACTTTTGTACTAAAAATGAATGATATTGTTGACGGGTAGAATTTAATAATGAATCAGGTTATGTTATATCAGTGACTGTTTATTTATTAGATGATTTTTGTAAGAATGGCAATAGCAGGTCAGATGGGGGTTAGGTCAAATTATTTTATTAAGAGTGTGGACCTATGCTGTGAAGTGATATACAGTAGTCCCCCTCTTATAAGGCCACTCCCATCAAAGGCCACCCCTCTTATAAGGCCACTCCCACCAAAGGCCACCCCTCTTATAAGGCCACTCCCACCAAAGGCCACACCTATTATTAGGCCACTCCCACCAAAGGCCACACCTATTATTAGGCCACCCCCACCAAAGGCCACACCTATTATTAGGCCAGGTTTCAGATGCACTGGAGAAAACAAAATACTGGTAAATTTTCCCCTAATTATAAGGCCACACCTCTTATTAAGCCAGGATTTAGATGCATTGGAGAAAGTAAAATATTGATAAATTGTTTCCCCTTTTTATAAGACCACTTATTCTTTGCTGAAAAGGGGGAGGGGGCTACTGTATCACAAATTAGCTAATTCAGTGCTGGAATAATATTGTTGCTTATTTTAATGTTCCAGGGAAATGAACAATTACAATGTGTAAATACAGATGTGCTTACATTCAGCCAACTAAGTTTGTTTATATATTGATAAAATTAGAACAAAAGCAAAAGTTTGACCATGACAAGTATATTTGATACAATTTTTAATCTTTTGAATAAGGTCGATATAAACAATGTTGATGGACATGCTTAGAAAGTGTTTTTAAGAAAGAAAAGAAAATTCATACAAAATGATCCTTTAGGGCTTTATGCACTATTTTTTTAAGTCTATTTGTATCAAAATACCCTTATGGGGCCTCATAAAAGGTTACAACCAATCATCATTGCAAATGTTTTGCAGTCATATTATGGTATAGGTTCTTTTCCTATCTGTAGAGTGTAGACACAATGGTTTTATTTTACAATATTAATATACATGTAGTTCTATTTGACAGATCAAAGGTCAAAGTTTCCAGCCCTATTCATATCCAAATAAGAGACCCAAAGGTACAGAAAATGTATCACTTAATACAGGTTTGACTGTACTTGCTGTTCACATAGTGTTTTAATATTATATAGGATACCAGATATATTAATGGCAGGGGGTTGTGACCAGAGAATTCAGAGTTGTTATATTCACATAGTGTACTGTGTTTTAATATAGGATACCAGATATATTAATGGCAGGGGGCTGTGACCAGAGAATTCAGAGTTGTTCTATATATAACTTTTGATGAACCCACCAAATATCATATGTAATTTTTACTCTGTTTGTTTTTATTTGTTCATAATTATATATATCTTGTTATCATATCTTCATAAAGGAAACACATCATACTTTGTTAAAATCAGTCTTGTTATTACTGTTCCCATAGCAACCCATCATACTTTGTTAAAATCTATCTTGTTACATTTTTTTTGTATTATAATTCCCATTGTTATTATAGCAAACTTCAAGAAGTGAACCTCATCGGTGGTGTAATGGCTAGCGTGCTTGCCTCCAGTGCGATAGATCCTGGGTTCCAGCCACGGTCGGCTCAAACCAAAGCCTATAAAATTGGTATTTGTTGCTTTTCCACTAAGCACACAGCATTAAGGAGAATGAGCAAAGACTGGTTGGCTAGGAATCAGGATAATGTGTCCGAGTGGGGCGACATGTCTATCCACGGACTGGTGTTTCAGTGAGCTAGCACTCTAAAAAATCCAACTAAGCGTGTTGGTCTAGTAAAAAGCGTACCTCATCATCATCTCATTGAAAATTAACTTGTTCTTGCAATGATGATATGGATCGTCCTGAATATAGCTTAAATATTGCTCGCTGGATGTTAAACACCAATCAATCAATCAATGATATGGCTGAAAGATTGCCGAGTTGGCGTTAAACAACAATCACCCACTCACTCCCATAGGTATTGTAGCAAACTCCTGGTTGGTCTAGTAAACAAATGTTAGAGAATAACAAAGTGGCAATCAAAAAATGGACAATCCAGAGAAACTGGTAACATAGGTACACAAGACACAAGACAAATAAACGTTATAGAATACCAAAGGGGCAATCAACCAAGAGAAACTGACAACATAGGGTACACAAGACACAAGACAAATAAACGTTATAGAATACCAAAGGGGCAGTCAAAAATGGACAAACCAGAGAAACTGTCAAGATAGGGTACAAAAGACACAAGATAAATAAACGTTAGAGAATACCGAAGGGGCAGTCAAAAATAGACAATCTAGAGAAACTGACAACATAGGGTACATAAGACACAAGACAAATAAACGTTATAGAATACCAAAGGGGCAGTCAAAAATGGACAATCTAGAGAAACTGACAACATAGGGTACACAAGA
>MJUT01031633.1:280036-293112 GCA_002080005.1 Gigantidas platifrons
AGAATACCAAAGGGGCAATCAACCAAGAGAAACTGACAACATAGGGTACACAAGACACAAGACAAATAAACGTTATAGAATACCAAAGGGGCAATCAACCAAGAGAAACTGACAACATAGGGTACACAAGACACAAGACAAATAAACGTTAGAGAATACCAAAGGGGCAATCAACCAAGAGAAACTGACAACATAGGGTACATGAGACACAAGACAAGTAAACGTTAGAGAATACCAAAGGGGCAATCAAAAATAGACAATCCAGAGAAACTGGCAACATAGGGTACATGAGACGAAGAAAAGCATTACAAAAACATAACGCAATATGTGTTGGACACCACTATGTGCAAACAAAGACAAGAGTGCTAACTGGGGAAAAAGGCTGGCTCACCAAATGCACAGTCTTTCATCAGTTACTCAAAAGAAAAATCCTTTCCACCACACACACATATTCCATAATTACCAACTAGGGTTAGGATTATTGGTATGGTGTTTAACACCACTTTCAACAATATTTCAGATATTGTGGCGGACAAGTTTATTGGTGGAGGAAACTGGAGTACCCAAAGAAAACTAAAGACCTGCAACAAATCACTGACACACTGTATCATATAATGTTGTATAGAGTACACCTCACCATGAGCAGAATTCACTGACACACTGTATCATATAATGGTGTATAGAGTACACCTCACCATGAGCAGAATTCACTGACACACTGTATCATATAATGGTGTATAGAGTACACCTCACCATGAGCAGAATTCGAACTCACAACATTAGTTCAGAAAGTAGCATCTATATCCTCTGCAAAATATATTGATATTTAACAGTAAAATCAAATTTAAAATGGGACAAACACATTAGCGACATCATATCAAAAGGAAATAAAACACTTGGGATACTATAACAATCTAAAAATATCTAACCAGAACATTAAAAGCAGACATAGCACACACTTGTCTGTCCTAAGCTAGAACACTCCTGATCAGTTTGGATAACAAAATGATCCATAGAAGAAGCAGTATGTATACCTGCAATAAGGCAATAAGTATCATAATACATGTAGTTCGTCAGATATGTTAACTAAACTGGCCATTACTACTGTCCAGATGGTAGACTATGTACAAGATTGTAATGATTTATAAGATCACACGTCACCTAGTTGCAACATAATCTGAAACAATTTAGATTACAGCTGACTCCAGAACTCGCATTCGGAGACATTTATCATCAAATGGCATTATTCAGTGAGTGAAGGGACGAAGTGATTGTTAGTTGTGTTGATTTTTGGTTCCATTGTTGACTATCAGTGCTTAAACTTTCTTTTCATAATTTAAACAATATGTATTATAGCGTTTCACTTTGGTCTCCATGTTCAACAGGGACATTTAGCATGTTTGATCCAACTGTCAGCTTGCCTTCCTAAAATAATGAATTTAGTAGCACAGCAAAAATTCTTGGTGGTCCAGCTATTGACTTTGTAAAAGACAATTTCAAAATTTCAGTAGCTGTGGTCATGGACTACTGAGGGCCAGCGAAGTTTTTATCTCTGTTATGTCCTACAGGACTTCACACACGATTTATTTTATTTTTCTATTTTGACAGAATGAATTGTGTATATTATATTTCAGTTTTTTTTTTTTTTTTGACATTCGAATATTTTTGAAACTTAAATAACTTTATGAAATTAAATACATTTTTTTCTGCGAAATCAACTGCGATTTTCGAACTTGCGTGTACAATCTGTTGAGACTCTTTAAATTCAATATCGAGTTGACCTTTAAAACAGTAAACAATATCAAGCTACATTGTATTTCGTTGTTTCAAAAATTACATTCAACGAAGAACGTTCCACTGTTTGAAGAAGACTTATTTTCTAACATGGGTTGTTCAATGTTCCAATGCTTTCTCTTTGTTCTGATGGCACGGTTCTGTTACAGCGGAACACGATGTGACAAATACAGAGCTCAGTTAGGTAAGTATTAAAACTAACTCAATATTAATTGATTCAGCTTCGACACAGAGATGTGGAAAGACCATCGTCGGTATAATCCATGGCTGATTGCGTTCGTTATAAGAAGGAACGACGACTACCGACGATGTAGAAAGACCAATTTAAAAAAAACCGACGGTTACCAACAATGTGGAAAGACCAATTTAGGCAACCCGACGGTTACCGACGACGTGGAAAGACCAATTAAATAATCTGAACAGAACACGAAACGCAACTATTCGCACGTATATTTTGCATCAGGTTGAATATATAATTTTACATCATAGTCATTTAATTCCTCGCGTTAATAAAATGAACGAAGATACAACACAACTCCGAATGCTTCCATAATTCCATAATAGACCACGTACTCTAAATGTAAATACAATTCTTCTTAATTTTTTTTTCAGATGAAACAAAAGCTGTTACAACTGATGTGATATCCGCTCTGAAGAACCTGGAAGACAAACTTGCTGGAATACCCGGTAATGTAATACTTTATAATCTTTTTTAATCCTGATTATTTTGCAACATGTTTTTTTTATGGAACGTCATTTTAACATGTACTTTTTTAGAGAGATCTCTTAGACTTATTACGTACATTTAGAAAGCTCTATAATTTAATTAATGAAGTCTTCAACCGATCAATTAGAGAGATCTCTTGTTCAAATAGACTTTGATTACAATAGACATCTCTTTTTCATAGCCGCAACATGTCAGTAAAGAAGAGTACGTGAGAGATTTGATGTTAATCAGATTGTACCCTCTTTGCATCAAAGATCATCTTTAACAACTATTTGTTTTTCTGCGTGTTTTATCACCTGTCATCCAGTTAAAGTGATGAACTTAAGTGATTTTTCTTTCTTGATTCTGTTCAAATTATCAAATGGGCGTAAAATAAAATAAAGCAATAGGAATAACTTGTATTGCCAGCATATATATATATTATAAATAACATGAATTTTATAAAGCAAATATCAATCATATATCACAACAAATTATTTAAAAATAACAATTCTTTTTTTGGCAAAAAGTCCGCCTATTACAAAAATAACAGTTTAAAACTGTGCTTTCAAAAATATTTATTAAAAGTGGTGGGAGGGTGGGTTCTTTTAACACCTCTCTCATCAAACAGTTATCAAAAGTTAAAGTCAAAACTTTATTGTCAAATTAAATAAGGATTTGTTACAATAGAAATTAGCATATATTTATCTAACCAATGAAAAGAATTACTCTTAATTGGTGAGTAATATTCTATCCAGATATATAGGGTCTAACACCGGGAGAGGTGCAAGATAGTAAAATCTGTGACACCCGAGGGTGTCACAGATTTTACTATCTTGCACCTTTTACGGTGTTTGACTCTTTTTCTCACCCCTTTCTACCGTGTCAATGTTTGTTTACTTTTTGTGTAGTTTTGGCGCATTAATTTGCGAACCGTATCACAGGACCAAAATGCCACGTAATAAAATAAAACAAGATTTTCATTTTACAGCATTAAAGAGGTTCAATATAATAAAGTTAACAAACTTGTAATAGATTCTACAATAACAAAATCTTACACCTTTTACGATGTTTGCCCCTTTTTCTCATCTCTTTCTATCGTGTCAATATTTGTTTACGTTGAGAAAATATATAGAGTGCTCTCCCTTGTTCGGTAACTAACGTATCTAACATAAATAAAAAAAAAATTACCTCCTTTTTCACCAAAGTCAAACAACGTTTTTACAGGCATTTATCGCGGTTGTAGTAGCATTTATATTATATATTTATAAAATACAATGTATTTTATTGTGAAATACATTTAAAATACTGCCAAGACACTATAAATCGACAATTTAATTCAACAATGGAAAACAATTTTGCGGGAAAAACGGCGTGTAGCTTGTCTTACCCTGGAGCCGGGGTAAGATAGAAAAATCTTTTTCACCTAAATTAATGGACTACTTTATCCAAGGGGTGAGAAAAAGCTATCTTTATCTGGTTTAAACCAGTCGAATAACTGAAGTGTGAAATTCACAATTTTCCTTCATTTACTAATTAAATAATTTTTGAGACAAAATTAACCCAATGATCTGTGCGCACGTGCAGTTTGCGTTAATGTTAGCCACGCCCCTGAATATACATAAATTTCTCAATTACTTATGATATACTATTATATCATATGCAGGACCAATTGGTCCCCCGCGCCTACTCTCGGCTGTTCAAGTATAAAAAAAACACCACACTGCAGGTTCAACAGAGAAGAGCACTGAATTGGGTCCCGCATCTCCTAACAGCGGCCATGATAATATTTACCTATATATGTACAGAACAAGCATTATGAAACTTACACGTCTATAACATGTCTAGATAATAATGTTTTATTTCTATTTTATCATAGGATATTCTCAGAAAAGAAGAGTTTCGTTTTATGCCAGATTGTCGAAACATGTTGCACTTGGTACAACTCAAACAGTCATCTTCGATGAAGTTGTAACAAATAACGGACATGCGTATAATAAACATACGGGTCACTTTACAGCACCACGGGACGGGACGTACTACTTTGCGACCTCCTTTCTTAATAATGGTGGAAGAGTACATCTGCAAATGATGAAAAATGACCAGGATGTTGGAAGGGGAACGTCATATCCGGATCAGGCGTCTACTGGATCAATCAATGCTGTTGTTAATCTAAGAAAAGGCGACGTTGTTTTGCTACGTCATTGGGTGGGTATGCCTGCTGAGACTATCTTTGGAAACAGAAGGTCTCAATTTGTTGGATATCTGTTATAAATAAATTGAATTAATCTTCTTTGCATTTTTGTTGTAAATGAAAAAATAGGCTTTAATTATTGTAAGTATTGATACGGGGGCTTGTGATATTTATATATATTGGTAGATAGCTCCGGAACCGTCGCTCTTATTGTCGGGGTTTTTTTTTGTGACTATTAGCGAGTGATATTTTTGGAGTATTGTTTCCAGGGGGAAAATTGATCAGAAAATGGATTTGAAAATCTGGCTAAGAAAAAGAAGGTCAAAACGTGGATTATTTATTTTAGAATGTGACGAAAGTTTGAAGATACCAAAGCTGTCAATAAATGAAGGTCAGACAAATTTAATGACCAAAAGAAAAATGGCAGAACAAACACTGATCTACAAAACACTACACAGAAAACTAAAGATTGAACAACACGGAAAAGTGAAGAAATATAAGAAACCATGAACCAAGTGGATAGTCATTGTATGCTGCATTGCCGACTGAAAGCTTTGGAAGAGATATTAGATGAGGTTTTTTTCCATCGTCACTACCTCCTAAATGTATGCATTTTTCTCTCTCTCACAAATCTTATCATTGTTGGCGGTGTGTTTCACAACATGACATGGAACCAGTTCAATTTCTGCTCGAATATTCATTAAAAATCCAGAAATCCTGGGGGCAACACATGTATACGTTTTTATTATAATAAATAATGTACAAAGACATTTTCTGTGTAGTGTTGTAGTTCGTTAATGGTCCTTATTCTTTTGGCCATTGTCTTGTGTGTCAATCCTTCGATTTACGGCTTCTAATTTTACCTTTGGTATCTTAAAACTTCTAGTTTCCTCCATCAGTATATCAGTTAAATATAAAATAAAGTTGAAAGTGACGTTAACTATCCATTATCATACACTGTTAGACATCATGTATAATTAGAAAAGTTTAAAGATACCAAACGGGTAATCAGAAGCCGTAAATCAAAGGACAGACAACACAATGGCCAAAAGATACCAAAGATGTAATCAGAAGCCGTAAATCAAAGGACAGACAATACAATGACCAAAAGATACCAAAGGGGTAATCAGAAGCCGTAAATCAAAGGACAGACAATACAATGACCAAAAGATACCAAAGATGTAATCAGAAGCCGTAAATCAAAGGACAGACAACACAATGACCAAAAGCTACCAAAGGGGTAATCAGAAGCCGTAAATCAAAGGACAGACAACACAATGACCAAAAGATACCAAAGGGGAAACCAGAAGCCGTAAATCAAAGGACAGACAATACAATGACCAAAAGATACCAAAGGGGTAATCAGAAGCCGTAAATCAAAGGACAGACAACACAATGACCAAAAGATACAAAAGGGGGTAATCAGAAGCCGTAAATCAAAGGACAGACAATACAATGACCAAAAGATACCAAAGGGGTAATCAGAAGCCGTCAATCAAAGGACAGACAATACAATGACCAAAAGATACCAAAGGGGTAATCAGAAACCGTAAATCAAAGGACAGACAATACAATGACAAAAATATACCAAAGGGGTAATCAGAAGCCGTAAATCAAAGGACAGACAATACAATGACCAAAAGATACAAATTCCAATGGGGTAATCAGAAGCCGTAAATCAAAGGACAGACAACACAATGATCAAAAGATACCAAAGGGGGTAATCAGAAGCCGTAAATCAAAGGACAGACAATACAATGACCAAAAAATACCAAAGGGGTAATCAGAAGCCGTAAATCAAAGGACAGACAACACAATGATCAAAAGATACCAAAGGGGGTAATCAGAAGCCGTAAATCAAAGGACAGACAATACAATGACCAAAAGATACAAATTCCAATGGGGTAATCAGAAGCCGTAAATCAAAGGACAGACAATACAATGACCAAAAGATACCAAAGGGGTAATCAGAAGCCGTAAATCAAAGGACAGACAATACAATGACCAAAAAATATCAAAGGGGTAATCAGAAGCCGTAAATCAAAGGACAGACAACACAATGACCAAAAGAAAAGTACAGAAAGAAAACAACGAACTACAAAACACTACACAGAAATCTACAGATCGAGCAACACGAACCCCACTAAAGACGGAAAGGGTAAGCAGATCCTGCTTCACATATGACACCCGGCGTGTTACTCTTGTTACAAACCCAGTAATAAGCTCAGAATAAAAACGGGATCGAAAATATATTTTTCATACCTCCCATAGCTAGCCCCCAGTCGGCATGAATTTATTTAGCCACATTTAATAGTTTCTTACGTTGATGCCTGAAAAAAAACTTGATGAAAAATTCCATATATTTAATAAAGATATATCGGTACTATGTATAGAAAATATATGTTAAATTGTCGGTTTAACAAATAACCAATTTTCCCATACTCCAAGTTACTATATAATTAGGTGATGATGCCTGTTTTGCACTGGCCCAATACGTTGTGCTGAATTTTTAACTTTTACCAAACATAAATAACAGCCTGTAAGTAAACATGTTGCTCCACTCGGACACATTATCATGACTTCGAGTCAAACAGACTTTGCCTTTGATCTTTAATGTTGCGTGTTTTTGCCCAATTTTATAGTCTTTATAAATATATTTATTAAGGTTGTGGTATTTAACGCCACTTTCAACAATATTATTATTTCAGTTATATCGTGGCGGTCAGTTTTATTGTTGGGGAAACCGGAGTACTTGGAGAAAACCACCGACCTATCGTAAATCACGGACAAACTTTATCACATAATGTTGTATCGAGTACACCTCGCCATTAGCGGGATTCGAACTCATAACTTTAGTAGTGATAGGCACTGACTAGCATACGATTACGACCATGACGACCCCTAAAATAAATGTTTTAATANCATACAAGATAATGTAAATTACCAATTCTATCCTGAACGAACATAGGAATACAGATATAAGACATAGTGTCTCTGTTACGGGTAACACCCATCTAGAGGGGGCGTCCACTAGCTGCGCGGGACGATGACTGGAAGTTAATGACTCCATCGTGTGTAGAAAGTACACGGGAAAGTGTCTCGCTCTCTACACGTAAAAGACGAACTGCAACAGTTCCCAAAGGTAAATAGCTCCGAATGGCCAAAGGTCAATAGCTCGTCAGGAGTGGTCGTTTTTGGTCCCTTGAAAAGTTTAAGATACCAAAGGGGTAATCAGAATCCGTAAACCGAAAAAGTACAGACAATGCAACGGCCGAACGAAAAATAACAAACGGAAAAACAACGATCTACAAAACATTACACAGAAAACTAAAGATCGAGCAACACGAACCCCACTAAAATCCGGAGGTGAACTTAGGTACCTGCTCCGAATCGGATATAGTTTTTACGCGGAATCGTAGCATACATCACAACACGGAACCAAAAACGTAGAGACATGAACAACACTAACCCCAATAATACATGTAAATCTAAAACACGGGGAGGGGAGGGGAGGGGGGGATTTGGTAAAACAGTAGTAAACTCAGGTGTTCCAGAATGGTAAGAAGTTTCTACTCCACATATGACAAAAAAAATTCCGATCATAGCCATATACAAAAATGTGTATCAGTGAATGGATGAGTGGTTGCTCTTTAACGCCAAATGAGCAATTTCCCCGTTAGAGAATACCGAAGGGGCAATCAAAAATGGACAATCCAGAGAAACTGACAAATAAACGTTAGAGAATACCAAAGGGGCAATCAAAAATGGACAATCCAGAGAAACTGACAAATAAACATTAGAGAATACCGAAGGAGCAATCAAAAATGGACAATCTAGAGAAACTGACAAATAAACATTAGAGAATACCGAAGGAGCAATCAAAAATGGACAATCCAGAGAAACTGGAAACACGTTAGAAAACAAGTACCATTCAATAAGATGATTATGATGTACGTTTTATACTAGACCATCATGCTTAGTTTGCTAGAGAGGAAAAAATGGCTGATGTGTTAGTCGACGTAAAAAATGGTCACAGTGTAAATAAGATTATGATTGATTCAAGGGATAGATCCCTTTTGACTGCTGATGAATCAAGGATATAAATGATTTAGTAAACAAATGGTAAGTCTGATAAGACACCACAGTCGATAGATAAATATAACGTTCATACGAAAACCCGATCTCCTAATATTGCGACATTATATATAGTGAACACAGTTCTTACTCTCAGAGTTTCCTAACAATGTTAAATAGCGAGTCCCATAGCAAAGCAAGAAACACTTATATAGAAACTTTATTATATTTAATCGATGCCACAGACAACCTTTTAGCCTGGTATAAAACTTTATTGACTAGTCGTGCCCGTGGATTAGAAAAATGTCCAAATGGGAAGAAGAGTTTGAAGATACCAAAGGGGTAATCAGGATCCATAAATCGAAAAACAGACAAAACAATGGCCAAAAGAATAAGAAGGAAACTCACCAACAGAAAAACAATAAAAGCTAGCACTAGTAGTTATAAGTATGTAAGACACTGTTATATCATTAACTAGTTTATTTTGGGTGATTCTTCTGAGATACATAAAGTTTTTAGTTAATGAGGTACACAGTCTGTTAGTGGGGCTCCTCAAGAGGGTGTTAACCGTTTTGTAAATACGATAATTGACTTAAACGTTTTAGTTCATTCACTTGTTGATCGAATTGATCGGCTTGAAAGTAACTTAAAAGAAAAGGAAAACGATGGAAGTTCAATTTAAATCTAGTCTTGAAGATACGAATGAGTTAAAAACTGAACTCTACCATCAGCTACTACAACATATGTCCGTAATAAGCCACAAAGTCTGAGTTAATAGCTGAACTCTACATCACCTACTACAACATATGTCCGTAATAAGCCACAAAGTCTGAGTTAATAACTGAACTCTACCATCAGCTACTACAACATGTGTCCGTAATAAGCCACAAAGTCTGAGTTAATAGCTGAACTCTACATCAGCTACTACAACATATGTCCGTAATAATTCAAACAATCGGAAAAAGGTGAACTGTCCACGAGTACCTGTGAAACAAAAGGGTAATCAGAATTCAAACAATCGGAAAAAGGTGAACTGTCAGCTAGTACCTGTGAAACAAAAGGGTAATCAGAATTCAAACAATCGGAAAAAGGTGATCTGTCCGCGAGTACATGTGAATCAAAAGGGTAATCAGAATTCAAACAATCGGAAAAAGTTTATCTGTCCGCGAGTACCTGTGAAACAAAAGGGTAATCAGAATTCAAACAATCGGAAAAAGTTGATCTGTCCGCGAGTACATGTGAAACAAAAGGGTAATCAGAATTCAAACAATCGGAAAAAGTTGATCTGTCCGCGAGTACCTGTGAAACAAAAGGGTAATCAGAATTCAAACAATCGGAAAAAGGTGATCTGTCCGCGAGTACATGTGAAACAAAAGGGTAATCAGAATTCAAACAATCGGAAAAAGGTGAACTGTCCGCGAGTACATGTGAAACAAAAGTTTGATGATACAAAAGGGGTAATCGGAGGCCGTAAGTTGGAGTACAGACAACAGAAACCAAAAGAAAAAAAGGACAAATAACGATCTACAAAACATTACACAGAAAGTTTTAGATTGAAGGAGGAAACACGAGTATCCAGAGAAAACCACCGATCTGTCGTAAGTCACGGACAAACTATATACATAATGTTGTACCGAGTACACATCGCCATCAGCGGGATTCGAACTCACAAAATTAGTAGTGATAGGCACCGCAAGTCAGTGCCTAAAATAAATGACTTAATATCATACAAGATAAGGTAAATTACCAAGTCAATCCTGAACGAAAATAGGAGTACATAAGACATAGCATCTCCATTGTGGATAACACCCCTCTAAAAGGGCGTCCGCTAGTTCTGCGGGATGATGACTGGATGTTAATGATTCCCTCGTGTGTAGAAAGTATCCGGGATGGTATCCCGGCCCCTACACGTGAAAGACGACTTGCAACAGTTCCCAAAGACCAATAGCTCCGAATTGCCGATGTCCAATAGCTCGTTGGTCGTTTTTGGTCCCTTGAAAGGGACGGAAAAGCTTGAAGATACTAAAGGGGTAATCACAAGCCGTAAACAGAAAAAGTACAGACAATACAATACAATGGTCAAACGAAAAATAACAAAAGGATCAACAACAACCTACAAAGCAGTACACAGAAAAATAAAGTTCGAACAACACGAACTCCACTAAAATCCGGAGGTTAATTTAGGTGCTCGGAAAGGTTAGCAGTTCCTGGTCCACTATTGATACCCGTCGTGTATCTGTTGTACAACACAAACATCATCTGACATTGAAACCGTGATGGACACCAGTATACGTAAAAATACAACTAACATAAATAAAACATGAACCTCCAACAAAACAAATGAGAGTAAAAACGAACCGAAGAAATCGTAACGTACATCACAACACGGAACCGAAAATGTGAAGACATGTGATTTGACAAAACAACACGAACCCCACTAAGATCAGAGTGTGAACTTAGGTTCCCTGAAGAGTTAGCAGTTCCTGCTCCATTAGTGACACCCGTCGAAATTATCTGAAATGGAAACCGTGTTGGCCACAGGTAAAAATACAACTAACAGAAATATAACATGAACCCCCGACAAAACAAATGAGAGTAAAAACGAACAGAAGAAATCGTAACGTACATCACAACACGGAACCGAAAACACGAAGAAGACAAAGATGAACACCACTAACACCACTAACACCACTAATACACGTACATTTAAAACACGGGGGAACTCAGGTGCTCCGGAATGGTAAGCAGTTCCTACTTCACATGTGATAAATAATTCCGACCATATCCGTATACAACAATGTGTATCAGTGAATGAGTGAGTGATTGCTGTTTAACGCCAAAATGAGCATTTGTTTTCAGCCATATCATGGCAAGAACAAGTACCATTCAATAAGATGCTTATGATGTACGTTTTATACTGGACCATCTTGCTTAGTTTGCTCGGGAGGAGACAAATGACTGATGTGTTAGTCGACGACAAAAGTTCCCAGTGTAAATAGGAATATATCTGATTCGATAGATAAATATAACGTTCATACGAAAACTCCGATCTCCCAATATGGCGACCATGCCAAGAAATCCCAGCCAAAAATTCCGGTCGACCCCCTATGGCACTCATTAGTAGTTAAATCATTGAAACAGATTAGTTAATGACCTGTATCGCAACAGCAGGCGAAGTTTCCATAGCAACTTCCCTTCTTCTCATTAAGTTTTATGATAACAAGATTGACAAATACTCTGAAGTGGTATTGCTATTGTTTATCAGTGTTGTAAAGTGTCGTATAAATTTAAGATATATAATTTCAAAGATGGCAAGAAACAGAAATACTCCGGCACTGTTTTATATCAACTAAAATGATAATTTATAAGAATAAACCTAAAAGAAAAATATTAATCAATAATGCTATACACATGCTTAATGAATTCGAAGAAATTCCGTCTTGGTTAATAATTTGTGTTAATGAATATATGATTAAAACAGTAATTATGCGATTTAATTCAATAAATAAATACACTCAGTGGGGGAAACATTCAACTTATGTTCACTTATATCGCATGGATAAGAGTGAAAACAAATAAGATAAGTGAAAATAAGTTGAAATGTCAAATCAATATTTAATAATCAAAATTAAGTTAACACATTAAAAAAAAGGGGGGGTTCAAAAGGTGCCTGTTGTCTGGTAGTAAAAATGGTACCAAAATATCAGTTTAACAATGATGCATAATTCACTTTAACCCCGTCTTTGTTTTTGAAAAGTAAATAAGAATAAATCTTTTCTGGATATCGGGTATACCTCTTATTCCGGTATTCGAAATTATTAATCAATTGTAGTGTTGAATCTATACTATATTGGGCACCATCTGATGGAATAGTGAATGTTAAACGGACTCAAAAGGCAAAGGCGCATCGGGGATTGACCCCCCCCCTTTTCTCCGGTGATTTATTTTTAGCAAATTCAACTTCTTTATGTGTCCGTGTTCTTATCAATCCGATCTTACAATAACAGTAGTTTATGGGTACCAGCGGCCCTAAATGAAAAACAAGAGAAAGAATACATTGAGATAGTGAAAGCCTAAAAAGCGTTGTTGATAGTGTTGGTATAAAGTTTTGACATTTACATTGGAAATAATTTGTTTTCCCTCTATTGACTTGTTGTAAGACTGGTTTCTTAATCTGTATGCACTTGTTTATATGTTATATAAATATAATGGTACCAGTAGAAAAGAGGTTTACTAAGGTGACCAATATTATGAATTTTATTATGATTTTCTTTAATAGAATCTAAAAACGAAATTAGTAATAAAATA
>MJUT01031641.1:15649-50844 GCA_002080005.1 Gigantidas platifrons
TACTAGTGATGTAACAAAAAGGGGGTGATATAAATGTTTATATGTCCACCATTGCTTACTAGCAATGTAAAAAAAATGGGGAATGGGGGGGGGGAATATAAATGTTTGTATTTTGTTGTTGTTTATTATTTTTAAAATACATTGCGTTTCTCTGTCAATTGCTGTATGCCAGTATGATGACGATTTTGCTGATTTGTTTCCTTGCATACGGATGCTTTTCAATTTTAGGTAAGGTAACTTGTGACAGGTCGGTGTTTTCTCCGGTTTCTTCTCCACAAATAAAACTGACGGCCGCGATATAACTGAAATATAGTTGAAAGTGGCGTTAAACACCACAACCCCCTATATATTTAAGGTAACATATCAGGGTATCTTACAATACGTCGAATCCATACTATAACATACATTTATCTGAATGCAGTAAACTGATCAAGGAAATAATTTTCCCATCATAATAAAATGTTAATAAACAAAATAAAAATTTAGAGGCTCCCAGGAGCCTGTATAGCTCACCTGGGTATAACAACATCAGTCAATAAAACTTGATGATAACTTCGGTCAAAAAATAACAAATGTAGCCCTCATCATTGCAGACCCCCTCTCCAAAAAAATTTGGGCAGGGGTTCCCCCTTTAATGTAAGTTATCAACATTGCTGTAAAAAACATAAATGTCAATGATTCTCAAAATTTAGCTTTTGCTACTTCACATTTTGTAATAGAGTTGCTTCCCTTTGATTATTTGAGTAACCAAAAGCAGTGAAAGTCAACAAAAAAATGCATTTCAAGAGGAATAACTCTTCACACAGTTGTCGAACATTTTCAACTGTAGAATTGTTTTGTAGATCTTTACATGCTGAACATTCTTGCAGTTTAAAATTTCCCTCTATCTCTAATAGTTTTGAGATATAAGATGAAAGTATTAAAATTTAGAACATTTGATGAAAAAAAGGGCAATAACTCCAAAATGAGTAATGGGATTTACCTCAAAATTGCAGGGTATGTAGATCTTGACATGCTGAACATGATTGCAGTTTAAACTTAACATCTATCTCTTATAGTTTTTGAAATAAAGGACGAAAAATATTAAAATTTTGAAAATTTGATGAAAAAAGGGCAATAACTCCAAGATGGGTATTCAGATTTACTTCAAAATTTCAGGGTAAGTCGATCTTGACATGCTGAACATGTTTGCAGTTTAAACTTAACATCTATCTCTTATAGTTTTTGAAATAAAGGACGAAAAGTATCAAAATTTTGAAAATTTGATGAAAAAAGGGTAATAACTCCAAAATGGGTACTCAGATTTACTACAAAATTGCAGGGTAAGTAGATCTTGACATGCTGAACATCTTCACATCTATCTCTTAAAGTTTTTGAAATAGTATCAAAAATTTGAAAATTTGATGAAAAAAGGGAAATAACTCCAAAATGGGTACTGGGATTTACTTCAAAATTGCAGGGTATGTAGATCTTGACATGTTTGCAGTTTAAACTTAACATCTATCTCTTATAGTTTTTGAAATAAAGGACGAAAAGTATTAAAATTTTGAAAATTTGATGAAAAAATGGCAATAACTCCAAAATGGGTACTCAGATTTACTTCAAAATTGCAGGGTAGGTAGATCTTGACATGCTGAACATGTTTGCCCATTTAAACTTAACATCTATCTCTAATAGTTGTTGAAATATAAGAAGAAAAGTATTAAAATTTTGACAATTTTATGAAAAAAGGGCAATAACACCAAGATGGATAATCAGATTTTCTTCAAAATTGCAGGATAGTTAGATCTTGTTGTGCTGGTCATTTTATTATTATTAACGGTTTTTGAGTTATTACCCAAAAACCTGCAATTTTACCATATGTTATATTTTTAGTAACAGTGGCCATGTTGATTGGTGCACAGCATCAACGGACACAATTTTGAAAATAGACACCCTAGTGATGATTCAGACCAAATTTGGTTCCAATTGGTCTAGTAGTTAACTTTCAGAGGAGAAGATTTTTGAAAAAAGTTTACGACATACGACGGACGACGACGACGACGGACGCCAAGTGATGGCAATAGCTCATATGGCCCTATGGGCCAGGTGAGCTAAAAAAAAAAAAAAAAAGGATATAGATATGCTTCTAGCAACAACCTGAATTATTTCATATAGCCATGACAGGGTTAGGGTTATGATGATTAATACTACTTTCAACACTATTTCAGTTATATTGTCCCGGTCAGTTTTATTGGTGGAGGAAACCAGTGTCTATCACCACTAACGTTGTGAGTTTGAATCCCGTTCAGGCTAGGTGTACTAGATACAACATTTAGTGATAAAGTTTGTAGGTGAATATTGCAGCAGGTCGGTGGTTTTCTCCGGGTTTCCTCCACCAATAAAACTAACAGCCACGATATAAGTTAAATATGGTTATGGTTGACAGTGGCATTAAAGACCATAACCATAACCATGCAATCTGGTGACACATACAATATAAAACAATGGAACAAAATATTTGAATATCTGATGATGACATCTAACGAAATATCAATATCAAGCTTTTAATTATATTATCTATAGCTACCCTAAGTCTAATACCGTCCATGCTGCTTTTTCTAGTTCCATGTAATACAACTCTAGCCTGGGTGTGGTGGGTTATCATTTCAAGTTCTGGGTTAGAAAGCTGACAATAACAATAAAACAAATTAACGGAACGGAAAATGTTTTGGAAAAAATATGGCCAATGATAATCTGTTCATTAAATTGCATGTTCAATTAAGAATTGAATGTAATCTTGTGAAGTTTTATTGGCGAGTAAAAACGTTAAGAGAAGTACACATTGTATGGTAGAGCTTCATATGAAAAAAATGTACTACTCCCAGCGCTTTCTACCAACCTAAGTCTACCAGGCGGTAGCAACCCGTACGCAAAAACGCAGTTGCATACACATCGAAAATTTTGACAAAAATGAAAACATGGTAAATCTAGGACATAAGGTAGAATAAAACTAAATTAACATACTAAATCAAATGCAAACAAATACAAACATGTTGCTTATCATTTACGGAATCAGCATCGTGATTCCATTGATGATGCAGACACGGTTTGGACATCTTTAATAATGTTGTATTGCTTTCCCCGCAAGGGTTTTATTTGCAATAAAGATTATTATTACTAATAAAGTAGAAGAAAGAAAAGGAAATGGTCCTTGATTTTTCATGATAACTTTGACAATTGAGTTGAAATAAAGACTACCAATTTACTTCCGAAATAAAAACATTGAGAAATGTGCTTCAATTTATTTATGTATTTCCTCAAAAATGATATATGTAGAAACTATCCTTACACCATATGTTACATATTTGATTCCAAATCAAGCTTAACCCACTACCGTGACATTTGACAAAATAAATTTTCTAAGTCAACTACATATTTGTATTGCTCTACTTAATATCTTATTTGTATTGCTCTACTTAATATCTTATTTCTCAAAATTTATGTTCAAAAGTTGACTTGTTGCTCATGAAAATTGGGTTTGCTTGGGATCAGTTTAAGTGCAAGGAAATTGCGAGAATGCAGGATTTTGCCCCATTTACCCCCTGCCGTAAGGCCACCTCTGCGACCCTCCTCCAGACTCTTAAACAGATTTGAGTACACTTCATTTTAGGGTAGCTACGCCCCTGTCTACCTAAGTGTTTTCCAAACGCAGGAGATCAGCTTGCTCCTCTATATTTGGCTCTACTTTTTCCATTCTATTTGTAATTTGTCTTCCTCCGGTTCCACTGATGGATTGAGTGAAATTATATTTCATTTGATGGTCTTCCCATAATTTGTCAAGCCTGTTTTCGAATGTTTTAACATTTTTAGCCGAAATTACTTCCTCCGGTAAATTGTTCCAGTCATCCACTACTCTATTTGTGAAATAGTAGGCCTATATCCTAATATCTAACCTGGATCTTTGTTTGGTTAATTTCAACCAGTTAAGTGCAAGGAAATTGCGAGAATGTGTATTTTGATATATATTCTACAACCCTATTAAAACTACAAAATTGCATTCAATACTTATAATTAAATTTTAACATCAAATACAATGGAAACCATTGTTACTTGTTTTATTATCCATATTTTCAACAATTGTTACTGTTAGTAGTTGTCATGAAATTCGAAAATTTTTCTCGGGTGTGGCCGTGGGTGCTTCATTGACTGATGAAGTTTCAATTCCGAAGAAACATGTTAATCTTTTGACTAAGCACATATAGGGCTTTTTAAATGATATGAACACATAATATAATTATAGGAAAATAAAGTTCGTATAATTACACAAGATCGTGCAGTACTTGTACCACTCGAAAATCCTCGGATGTTTCGGTACTCAACAATGAGAGAGCAGCGAAATCCTCCAAGGTTTTCCGAGTGGCACTTTTATTCGAAATTTTGAGTTATGAATACATATTTACTGTAACTATTTTGTTTTATTGTGGAAAATTCCCTTTTCTGCTTGTTTTGTATCTTTTTCTAATTTCAAAGAGACACATTCTAAGTACATGCAGCTTAATAAATTCTACAATTATTACAGATATCTAAACAATATATATATTAACTTATATGATTATAATCCAAATTTTCTTAAGTTTGTAAAATAAAAATGTACCAAGAAACTAACGTTGAATACGACCAACATTACGAACAACTCATATCAAGATTCTGTCTATTAGACATATCCATTTATCAGGGGCCGTCGTGGTCATGATCATATGGTAGTTGGATACAACTACCTGTGCAATATCAGTGCCTATCACCACTAAAGTTGTTAGTTCGAACCCCGTTCATGGCGAGGTGTACTTGATACAACATTATGTGATAAAGTTTGCGACAGGTCGGTGGTTTTCTCCGGATACTCCGGTTTCGTCCAACAATAAATTTTCTCTGTGAAAACAATAATTTATTTCGTAATAAAGTGTTGTTCAAGCTAAATATGATAAAACTTTGTTCTACAAAAGCGTCAAATGAATAGTTGAAGGATAAACGTATGTTTTACAACTTTGAACTGGTCACATGCTTCTTTGAACAGGTACCACCCGGTCCGATTCTGACGAATTGAAGAGACAGAAAGCCAATTACGGATCATAATCAGCCTTAAATAGTAGCTACATTATTAGAAATCAATATCACAAAACTTTACTTGTCAGCAAAACGTAGAATATAATGAAAATAAGAAGAATTTGACCTTACCTGACTTCACGTTTGTTTTTCCACCCGCTTCGAGGGTACCTATATCCGGTGGTGATACTACACAGTGAATACATGTATGTCAATTTTAAACATTTTGCTATTCTTATAGTCTAAATATTAGATAGGTAAAATATCTACTCAAAACAAAGATTATGACACAGAAAAGGAAATAAAACATGTTATAACAGTAAACAGTAGATTACCCCAATGGAATGGCCTTGTGTAGCTTTGACCTGTAATTTTCCTTGGTATGTTCGTATAGCAAACCTCGTCTTCTCGTCATCATCTACCAAACTCCATATATCATCCTCCTCATATTTTTTAAAAGACGACAGTTTTAGTATATCCTCAACATTTGCATAGCCCTCTGAAAAAAATTAAAGGGTACTATACTAGTACATTTTGTATATACAATGTACATTTACAGTACAAAAATCACCACATATTCGCGAGAACTATGATTTCGCGACACACTGCATTTTCGCAAAATGCGCGAAATATAGTTCTCGCGAATTTTTCCTGCAACAAGCAGTTTATTTATGTGATGAATATCAGGTACAAACAATTTTTGTCGAACTTTGTTTCGAAGTTGAACGGACATGTAAAAGCAATTTCTATCGAATATTGTGTCGAAATGAAAGGATTCTGACACAAAGTTCGACAGAAATTGCTTGTATCTGACATTTATCACATAAATAAAATGCTTGTTGCTGTTGATATGATAAATTCGCGATGATTTTATTTCGAAATATCAGAGTAGTCGTGTTATCTGATACAAATTCAATTAAGCTGAAAGTTCTTACGAATTGACACAATTTTTACTTCGAGATATCCAGGTACATATGTACTAGAAAAAGGCTTATTCAAGTGCGAGATGGCGAGTTTCAGTTGAATTAACATGGATATAGGTTAAAATTTCTGGTGGTATAATGCCAATTAAATGCCATAACATTCCAGTAACTGGTACTGGTAAAAATATTTTTTTGCAAAATAAAATATCCACTATTTAAGACACAACTTAGATGTCAATAAATTTGACTTAACCTCATATAGCTGAAGAATTGTACTTAATTTACTTACTTTCAGATGAATAAATATGAATTATATTTATAGTTTTAACGCTATTTTTAACAACAGAATTGAGTTACTGGTAGAGGAAATATAAATACCAGAAGAAAAAATCCATACCTTTAAAAAAAAAAAAAAGAGTTTGAAGATACAAAAGAGTTACTCAGAGTCCGTAAATCGAAGCAGGACAGACAACACAATGGCCAAAAGAAAAAGTACAAACAACAATCTACAAAACATACATATTAAAACTAAAAATTGAGTAATACGCAAGTCACTGACAAACTTAATATCACATAATGTTCACCCTATCAAAAACTTTCGAAAATGCGCGGTGAAAATTTTGCGCACCTTTTTTGCAAATTATTGTCATGAAATAGGGTGCGAGAACGATCAAACATATATGTATCGTTTCGATAGATATTTATCTACATTCTTCTATACTTACTTACCTATTAATATTCATTTCCAGCTCGTAATCATAACAACTGTCTCGATATTACCATAATGACAAGATGGCGGAACAAATAGGCGGGATCAGTTAATATCGAGACATTTGTTATGATAACGAGCTGGAAATGATTGCTAATATGTAAGTTAGTATAGAAGAATGTAGATAAATATCTTACGAAGCGAAATATATATGTTTGATCGTTCTTGCACACGATTTCATGACATAAATTTGCAAAAAATCGGTGCAACTTTTTCACCGAGCATTTTCGAAAGTTTTTGATAGGGTGAAATCCGTAGTCCTATGGTCCGCAAATATCAGAAAACTGACCAAGAACCACAAGGGCTACGGTTCCGCAGCTAATAATGTTGTATCAAGTACAACTAACCACGAACCATATGGGCGGGTATATATCGATATGAATACAAAGACTAAAAAGTGTTATTTGCTGCTTCTCCGATGAGAATGTCACGTCATCATTAAGGACTGTTTGACTATGAATAAGTAGAACAATGCATCACAGACCACAGGCGCTTGTGTAGAGTCAAAAATATGCTCGCTAAGTACCTAAAATACCACAAGGCCGGACTCACTCCCACTACCCCTGTCACTTCAACCGCTATTTCCCCTGTCAAAATGTCGATAGGACACAAATCGCCGACTGATTTGTGTAGTGAAATGATTTTTCTTCAAGGAACATCCGTTTTTTATATCTTCCTACCTTCTACACCCCAATACTGACAGATAATCCTCCGATTTTGTTGATACACAACATATCGTAGGCTGCAAAAGCGAAAGTAGGTCGCGTGACGTCTTTCTTTCCGCCTTTCGTTCGTACTCGGGTTTTATCTTATATAAATACTAAACACTAGAAATTCCAAATTCAAATTACAAGGCGCCAAAATATGAACTTCTCATGTATGTTTCGTAAGGCAATAATAAAACCCGAGAACGACCGAAAGGCGGAAAGACATACTTTCGCTTTTGCAGCCTACGATATGTTGTGTATCAACAAAATCGGAGGATTATCTGTCAGTATGGGGGTGCAGAAGGTAGAAAGATATAAAAAACGGATTTTCCTTGAAGAAAAATCATTTCACTACGCAAATCAGTAGGCGATTTGTGTTCTATCGACATTTTGACAGGGGAAATAGCGGTTGAAGTGACAGGAGTAGTGGGAGTGAGTCCGGCCTTGTGGTATTTTAGGTACATAGCGAGCATATTTTTGACTCTACACAAGCGCCTGTGCACAGACTTGATCACATGTCTACCTGAGGACTGTTGTTTCAGTGGGATAGCACTATTGAAACCCAACTGCAAACATTTCTTAACTATTATCATCAGGTCACGGACCGTGCTATTGTCTTTCATTTTTGCGATAGTGTGTTGTCTCTTTGAGTGGAAGCGAATCCGTTCATGTTTTTATGGTTTGTTTTTATCTGTATTTCCATTGGAGACCCAATTATCAAGACAGGCAGGATGTGCATCCTGATTTACTGATTTAACATTGCCACATATGTATGCCTGTTAAAAGCAAGACATATATTTTAATGGTGCATGTCTTTCTTATTGTTCAATGATTTGAGGTGAAATACACATGCAGTTGATTTTTGTTGTTGTTGATACTGATGGAGTTGTTGGCCATCACTAACTTAACTTAATGTTAAATAAATGATAAGTCTTCAAACAAGAAGACTTATATTAATGATATGCTGCCATTCAGTATTTTCATGGGGAAAAGACAATGAAACAGGAAGAAAAATTCATGAGAAAATTCAGGAAGTAAAATGCATGTATATTTAAAAAATATCATTAACTAAATGGTGGGAAGACATTTGGGGTGTCAATACCACCAAACATATATCTTTACCTTTTGTATATCACAATAAAGCATATGTTAATGATTCATTTTCACTATGTTATATGTATATGGTTTGCTTATTTATTTCCAGCCTGTGGTTGGACATGATTTTGTAAATTTTCATTTGACACAAGATTCCAAAATCTCTGGTTTCAGTCACTGAAAACCAAAATGGTTGTGTCATTAACATTGGTTGTTTGCTTTTCCTTGTTCTAAACTAATATGATAATATCATTTTTGTAATTAAAAAAATATTTCATGCCTGTACTGTAGGCTTACACTAGTTACACGTACAAAGTGTACATTCTTAAAACTGACCTTCTGTAAGTGATATTCCTCTCGGATTGTGCCTCAGTAGCTTAACAAGAGCAATCGATAACTGTTTGTTATTGGCCATAGTATGAACAGTTTATTGTGTTGCTGCAGGTCAATTGCAATTCGTACTATTATTAATACTATTCAGTATCAGGAAGATTCTAGATCCGAACCTTTTTTCTGCAAAGAGACGCTCCACTTTCGGTCTAAAGTAACAGTGAAGATTAGTAAGATATATAAACGATATCTATCTGTATAAACAAGTTGGTTATCTAAACTGCTTCTTATCAAATTCAATCAAATCTAATCTTTCATCGAAAATCACAAAAACAAAGTGAAACCGAAAGTAGGAAATCGAAATCGAGGTTTTTCAAATTTACTCAATTTTCGATGACGTCACGCTTTGTTGACACATACGCCATTTTCGAACACATCACATCGCTTGAGACAGGTTTCCTTTAAAGTCTGTTCATAAATATATTCCTTGGTGACTGTTGCACATCGATATTATGTTCATTTAGAATAGGTAAGAATGGATTTGAAAATTTCAACCATTGCAGTATGCATTTCATTATTGCATTAGTTTTCTGTTCCGTTGTCTTGCTGCAACTGATGCTGCACGCTGCACCTTTCTCCTCGTTCAGTCGCTGCCGGATTGCATGTGGGTGTTGGTCAGTGTTGTATTATACAGATCATTTCTTCTCATATCTCAATAAACTCCTTAAATATTTTGCACAGTTAAACAAAATATAGTGGTTTTATTTCTTAGTCAGACGATTAAATGTTTTTATTTATGGTACAAAGGTATCATGTGTCACCACCAACATAGTAAGAGTTCTCTCCCTTATTACACTACAGCAGAAATGAGTCATGAATATGATCAGAACAGGTGACTGTCAAGTGACATTTTTTTTATTCTTAATTCCCAAAATTTATAAATTGGTGTTTTATTTAAGCTGAAAGAATAAGACATCACATCTAGAAATCCTAATTTCAATAATGATTGTCTATATCATTATATGTCACACTCACATGATCAAGTTTTCAAAAATGTGGTATCTATTTTTGATATGCCAATTCCTTGCCCTTTTGCATTGAAAAAAAAGCTGTTGCACTCCACCACAATTAAGGTAAATGGTCTTTGTTAATATATATTTTCCCTTGACAGTATGAAGTAGGTGTGTAATGATCCACTGGTAATGGTAACTGGTACACCGATGCATCATAATTTTTCCTTTTACTATCCAGGAATCGATATCAGCCGGTTTGTACTTTTAGAAAGCATGCCAAAACATGACATCTCCACAAGTCAAGTCTTTCACCACCCCTGAGACACTCCAGAAACATGTACTCTCAGTCATATCAGGTACCATTATGTAGGACTGTATGACCCAACAGAGAAAGGCATCATTTTTCCCTCTCGCCATTGTAGACTGGAACCGCCTACCTCAGACTGCAGTGCTGAGTGACTCAGTCGAGTCCTTCAGGGCTGCTATTACTTCATCTAATGTTTAAATTTACTCCAGGTTTTGTACATATTTATGAACTTATTTTCTTGTTATTTTTTGTTGTTGTCTTTTTCGCAACGTAATTCCATTGATATGATTATCGTCTAACTGTTGAAGTAGGTCAATAATCAGTAGAAGTAGAAGAAGTGAGGTAGTAAAAGTGTGATAAACAAAAATTATAAAAATCATGTGTGGAGATACTTTGCTTTCAATTTAGAAATGGAATCAGATACTGTTACAATTAACAAAGAGAACTAACATACATGTATAGAGACTCTTGACTAGAATGGATTACACTAACTTTAGTAGTAAGCATAGTTGATAATAAAAAGTCTTGGCAAATTTATAAGCACAAAATTGGATCTTGGAAAAGAATGTTGAGCAACCAAATATCAATCAATGAATCTGGAAACAAGACAAAAGTTAATAACTGTAGCTGTTCAATTCAAGCAGCTGTCAAAGAACCATTCTAGTCGAGAACATTTCTTCCCTGCTACAGGGCCGGGTGGCTCAATGAGTTAGGTAGTTAGATTACCTAACAACTCATACAATCCTATCACCAATACGGCGTGGGTTTGCGAAAAAAGGTGAACTCAACTTGCAGCCACAAGTGATCAAGTTTACCAGTTGCTTGCCCATGGTCGGTGGTTTTCTCCTGGTACTCTGGCTTCTTCCACCACTAAAAGTGATCGCCATGATATAGCTGAAATATTGCTGAAAGTGGCATTAAACACCAAACATCAACATCATCATTCCTGCTACAGACCACAACAAAATAACCACTCCTATAACACTGGCTATTGCATAATATATTTTGTGTTGACTAATAATTTCCTGAAAATCAGTCCTTTGTTTGCAAATACTGTGTTGTGAAAAATATTATTTTCATATATTTAGTTACTAGTATCCCAAGGTAAATGGCATCATCATTGTTCAAGGTAATGTCTATCATATTTTGTCATTATTTTGATTTTTTGTTTGTCAATTGAGATTTTAATATTGAGCTTTTGCCCTTTGATAACATTTATGAGAAAGTTAACAAATGTAAATCTCTAACGGAAAAAGATGCATAATTTGAGGAATAATAACCCAATGGACTTTTCAATCCAAGTATATATACAATGTAGGTAGTTAATTTCTCATTGTTACTGCTTGATGCTGATTGTGTCTCATATTGCCATATCTGCAAGAAATATCATGATTTTGATGATAACCAGAAATCGTAAATGTATATTGTCAAAATCGTAGACAGCATTGATACTTTGTCATGCTGCCAGTCATCTGTAAAGTCTGCTGCTTGCCTCGTCAGGCTCATGAAGAACACCACTAATACAAAACACATGACTGGTTTGATAGACAAAGCCATTGCCAAAGCTAATCAATATGTGAACTTGACCGATATGAGAAGCTTTTCAACACAGCTTATTCTGTATCTAAAAACAACCAGCTATTTTCTCACCCCTTAGATAAAGTAGTCCGTTAATTTATGTAAAAAAGATTGTTCTATCTTTCCCAGGCTCCTGGGTAAGACAAGCTACACATGCTTTTTCCCGCAAATTTTTTTCCATTGTGGAAGTAAATTGTTGATTTTATCGATATACATCCGTGTCTTGGCAGTATCTTAAATGTATTTCATAATAAAATATGTATGTAGACAGTATCTTTTCATACTACTACAACAGTGATAAATACTAAATATAAAAAGTTATTTGATGTTGGATTATCATTAAGGGAGGTAATTTTATTTTATTTAAGCCTCATCCAATATGATTTAAATCTGAGCCTCTGGTGTCACAGATTTTACTATCTTGCACCTCTCCCAGTGTTAGACCCTACATATCTGACGACTGCACACTCCTATCTGAAATTCAAATTAAAAATGGTCTTCGTTTGGGCAGCAATATTTAGGCAGGGATGTTTGTGTTAACTTTATTAAAACTTTATCAGAAATTTTATGCAATGATGTAACAAGACCATAGGAAGCAAGCTCAATTTATTTTAATATGTCAAATAGCAGTAGACTTTAGTGAAGGTTATCAAACATTCAAACATCAGTGCATGTGTACATGGATAGACAATATTAATGCAGTGTCATAAAATATAAAGTTTATGTGTATGAGACTAAAATACTGGTAAATTTGTATAAAGATGATGTTCACCGGATCCTTTCCCCAATTTTGCCCCGAATACACATAAACTTTATATTTAAGACACTAAATTAATATTGTTTTTATATATAATATATAATTATCCTGCAGAAAAATCACATTAACCAATCGACATTTATATTTTTAATTGAACAATACAATACTTATATAATTTATCCCTTGATTCAATGTCCCTTTTGATATTTTCTGTCAACAGGAAGTAAACTGGATTTACATCTAGGTTCCCAAAGTTCAACAGGAAACATGTGACAGGAGTACCAGAAAAAGCTATTATATTTCTGTCAGTGACTATATATACATTGTAGACTATATATAGCAAAAATTTACCCAGTCAATGCAAATAGAACAAGTGCAGGATGAATTGTACTTTGCAGGTTTTCATGTTACTGTGCTATTTTTATCTATACCTCTGTCATTACTACAGGAGCATCTATCTATTGATATTGTAGTGTTTATTTTGATCATCAACTAAATCTGTTATCAGCAGGGCTTTACAAGATTCTTATCTTATTTTTCAAAGATATTTGGCAGAAGAGTTACTGAGTAGATTAAATACAATGTATGATTTGTACATTTGTACTTTGAAATGATAACTGTATTGCAATTTAAACGAGGAGAATTCGAAAATCTCTTATGAAATTGTAAAGTGTAGGTATCTCCTTCTGTACAGTGGTGGTGATCATATGGTGCAAATGTAGTTGGATTTATAACTACCTATGCAATCAGTGCCACTCGCCACTAATGTTGTGAGTTCAAATCCCACTCAATCGAGGTGTATTCGATACAACATTATGTGATAAAGTTTGTCAGTGGCTTGCAGCAGGTCGGTGGTTTCCTCCACCAATAAAACTGACTGCCACGATATAACTGAAACATTGTTGAAAGTGGCATTAAACACCATAATCATAACCCTTGCCTCTGATCCTGTAGTGTGCTGTACCTAAAATTGTGTTTTTAATTTGATTACAAGTTGAAATGGCACCACAATTTCCTGATTAATATGTTTTTTCATCACCGTCATTAAGAGATTAAACTGTTAATTAAATAAAACAGTTTATGCTCAAGAATATAATCAAAAATAGTTACAAAAGCCATCAAATCAGCTTTGATATTCCTCCGGTAAAAATCAACCAATTACATTTATGACACTGGCTGGTTTCGTTCCAATAATCGTAATAACTTAATTGAAGTTAAAAACGAAGAAAATCGATAGAATATTGTTACTATTATTTCTCTGTCCTAGCTCTTCTCATTATATCCACACTTGAATTGTAAAAATTTCATTAAATCGCATGACTGGTTGTGAGAATGAATTGTAAAAATTAGGTGTGATGTAGAATTCTCCAACAGACAGATTGATTTAATGTTAATTCAAGTTAAATGCCCTACAGACAGAAAGTATTCCTAATAAAATATTTCCATATTTATGGTATATATACATGTACAACATATAGCATGGGACATGTAATCAAACAGAAAACATAGTATATCTGTCTAATAGTAATACCTGTACTACAGTATACATTGTACATTGTAGGATACCATACTTCATTCGAATTTTCTTCACATTAATTATAAATGGATGTACCTTGTATCTGGTTAATAATACTATTTCTATCTACATACATAAACAGATGTGTGTTGTATTTTTAGAGGTACTGTAGCAGCTAAAAGTTTTTAAGAAAAAGGCGTTGATTTTATTATCATCATCAGAAATAGAGTTCAAGTTATTTATAGAAGGCATGCTAGTGTATGTTCTGTTGAATAAACATGGATCTACATCATTGGTTGTGATTTTATGAACGGGAATACGAAAAATATGTATTTATTGTGATTACACTGCTCGCTGCCGTAGTTCACTTCGAGTTCATTAGTATTGATTATTTGAATGATTGATTATTGGTTTAAATACCGGTAACGATTGTGATTGGATTTTTAAAATATATTAATTAAAAGTGGTGATTAATTATCGGTACACTGTCTATTAATTATTTTTGTTTTTAAGTGATTCTGTTTCATCAAATTCACATGTTACTTGGTTCTACACTTGTGCATTGATAATGAATTTAATCCATTTCAGATCTACATTGTACTACATGTAAATTAATTCGAAACAGACAACAAAATACTTCAAAGCATATTTATTTAATATGTTGATGGATAAAAAAACAACACTTGAAATTGATTTGAGTTCAGTTTTAATATCCTAATTGTTAAAAAAAAATTAAATGTCAAAGGCTGCATGAGATTGTTAATGGATTGGCCACTTCAGATATAGAACTATTAACAATACATTCACGGTCAACTGAATATCAGATATTTTTCATTGCTGCTAGCCATAATAACTATTCCATTTTGTCAGTTTGGGATAATAGATATTTTTCATTTTTGCTGTTGACCACAATATTATTATATTTCGTATGAATGGAGTGTGGCCTACATGTTTTTATGGTATATAAATTCAAGGTGTGCTCATGAGAACATTTAAAATTTTACCTTTTGGATGTACAATGTAGACTTCAATGGGAAAATTTCAATGTCGATTTAATTGTTTTTACTTTTAAGTGTGCTTCATATTTATGCAGACATTTAGCATGTTGCAAGCTTTTCATGGATGGGATAGATTAAAATATAGACAATTCATACATGTATATTAGTATTACTGATCAGTGCTCTAGCATATTTTACATTGACAAGAAGTGTTGGAATATGTTTATTGTTTCTGCAGCACTACTGACAAGGGAAATTAAACAGTAGCTATTTTTAGTTTATTGATATGCCTCCCTCCCTCAGGAGGTCACGTTCTCAGGTGAGCAATGTTTTTGATGGTCATGTTGTTGTTTATAAAAGATATTTTTAGATCCAGCCTTGGTCGCTTGATAAATACAGTATATTTTGTAATTAATTACATATTTAAGGGAAAAGGGGGGGATAAGTCATATTAAACTTAATTGACAAAAATTTGTTGGCTTCATTCCATTTTGAGTGTTTTAAAATCTTAAGATTCACACTAAACGAATCCTGTGGTCAGGTCAGAATTTGCCTGCCACTGGCATTCACTGAGGTACATGTACATAAATGTACTAATAGCTATTCATTTGAATATTGGGAAAAATATTGACTGCAGAATCCTATTTATTAAAGGAGTCTAGGAATTGTGTAAATGTAGATATACAATCATGTGATATTGTAATATGAAGGGATACTTTATAGATGTAATTTAAGTCACTTCCTTTCCATGTCCAACGTTCAAAATCCATTTATGTACTGGCACTCGCAGAGGTACAAAGGTACATATATAGCTGTACAATAGCATATTGTGAAAATATTGACTACTAAAGCAGATTTACATGTATTAAAACTACATTTGTACATGTATATTGAAACACCCCATACAAAAGACAATAAAATTGATTCTGTATTTCTCGCTTCTCTGCTAAGCATGCTTTATTAAGGTGCGAGATGAAAGACTCATAGACTGTACATGTTGTTTCAATGATCTAGCACTATGAAAATCTAAATAAGTGTACTAGTTTTTTAGTACAAAGCTGACACAATCTCATCAAAATTTAACTTGTTCTCATCATGAAAAAGATGAAAAATTGCTCACTTGGTGCTAAACAACAATCACTCACTCACTGAAACATCTCATGAGCCTAGGAAGCATACAAAGGGATACTTTATTGATCAAAATGAACATACAGTACAGGCTTTCCAATGTCCAGCATTCAAAAACTGTTTAAACATTAATGTAATTTTTTTGGGTATATTTTTAGTTGTATTTGATGGACTGAAGTCCATTTTAAGAGAATTTAATGTTACTGATATGTACAAATGTACAATGTACCTTTATATAAGAGAAAGTCATCTGTCTAAATGTAAACCTTTATATAAGAGAAAGTCATCTGTCTAAATGTAAACCTTTATCACCAGGTTTGAAACTAGCATAACACAACAGGTGCCACTAGTGGAGCAGGAACTACTTACCCTTCCGGAGCACCTGAGTTCACCCCCAGGTTTTAGTGGGCTGCAGGTTTCTCCATCTTTAGTTTTCTGTACATGACATGTGTAGTATTTTGTGGATCATTTTTTTGTTCTTTTTCTTTTGACGATTGTGTTTTCTGTCCTTCTTCAATTTACGGATTCTGATTGCCCTTTGATTATATTTACAAAGATTTCCTACATTAGAACTTAGTTTAAAGTTGATGTTCAGTTTATGCAGGATTCTGTTTTATTATTATTTCAGTTTAGACAGGTCTCACTGTACTTTTTTTTTTTTTTTTTGATGAACTGCAAAAACTATTAATTATATTTTGACTTTCAAGTTGTTGTAAAAGTACTGATTTTTTTTTAATGCTAATTGTTTTGTTATTGAACATTGAAGAAATGTAAGTGGTTTTATATTGTTCTTATATATACATGTATAACCTCCTCTCTTTTGAAAGATAATTCACTCTGTATACAAGTACAGAATAGACAGGTGTTCCATTTATACAAGTTAAATTTACAAAGATTTCCTACAGTACATTGAAACTTTATTTAAAGTTCAGTTTAAACAGGATTCTCTTTTATTTGGAGTTCAGTTTAAACAGGATTCTCTTTTATTTAAAGTTCAGTTTAAACAGGATTCTCTTTTATTTAAAGTTCAGTTTAAACAGTATTCTCTTTTATTTAAAGTTCAGTTTAAACAGGATTCTCTTTTATTTAAAGTTCAGTTTAAACAGGATTCTCTTTTATTTAAAGTTCAGTTTAAACAGGATTCTCTTTATTTAAAGTTCAGTTTAAACAGAATTCTCTTTATTTGGAGTTCACGATCGGTTTAAACAGGTTTCAATGTACTTATTTTCTTTTATGATCTTTTTCCCATATTTTGACTTTTGAGTTGTTTTTGTGTTAATACTAATAATTTTTTTAAAATGCTAATTGTTTTGTTATTGAACATTGTAGAAATGTAAGTGGTTTTATATTGTTCTTATATCAGAGATAAATGTATAACCTCCTCTCTTTTGAAAGATAATTCACTCTGTGTACAAGTACCTACTTGAGTTTGTTAATATCATTCTCTCTCCTTATTTCCTTCTTGGATATTTAATGTACAATCAGAAAATGTTAAGATACATGTTTGTCTATCAGAGGTAAGATCTTTTACAATTTTATCGATAAATTTTTTTTTATTTCTATTTGCCAAAAGATTTTTATTGATATTTCACCCAGATATTAAATGTTCATAGGAGGCTGGCAGATGGGTAATGATTTTGAAGAGTTTTAGATCTGGTTTTTATGCTTTTGGCACAGATTGTATTTATGTTTGAAATAAGAGAGGATGCATATTAATGTTTTGGTGCAAGGGGAATATACACAATATGCATGTACATTTTGTACATGTATGTCATGTGTTCTTGTACCAATAGATATACAAATGTACTAACTAATTTTCTCAGATATAATAACAAAGTGGGAAGGGGAAGGGATTCATATATATATTGTGTGTATAAGCAGTATGGTTTGGCATCCTTATATATACATAAATCCCTCT
Organism: Gigantidas platifrons; assembly: GCA_002080005.1. Taxonomy (NCBI): domain Eukaryota; kingdom Metazoa; phylum Mollusca; class Bivalvia; order Mytilida; family Modiolidae; genus Gigantidas; species Gigantidas platifrons. The sequence continues at coordinate 33,774 of MJUT01031641.1, forward strand.
CTCAAATAAGATAACCCTCATTAATAATGAAATAAAGTGAGATGAGATCAATGCATTCCTAAAATGGGTTCTAATGGTCAATGCTCAAAATCTGAATCTAAATGCATACTGGACAAAAAACAAAAAGTCTGAGGTCATCCTCGGTATAACCCATGGATGATTGTACTCATTCCTTCTCCATCATCTGAGTCAATTCATAAGAAAATGGTTGTTTCAAGTTTGTTCTCTAACTGATCTATAGTAGTTTCAATTCCAACAATTACAATATAAGATCATGTAACTTTTCATATTTAATAGCCTCCTGCTGGATTGATCAGATTATAAAAGATGCAGTCTGACTAGTTGATACAATGTATATCATTCATCATTGATGACCCAATGGTTTTATCATGATCCTTTCTTCCTAGTATCATTTGCAATGATTTTTTTTCTTTGTGAAAGCTGTGATTTGATTGGTTTTAAAAAAAATTGGTTTGGAACTAATCAAAATGTTATAAAATGACTCATGACTGAGATTAAAAAGGATTTCACAGGTGATAAAATGAGGAACAGACTGCAATTGTGCATAGGTGTCCGACAATGGTCTGGGAAACTGGAACATACTTGCATGTATACATGTACAATGTACGTGTATATATCTAAATGAGAATAAATCCAGGCTGAACAACAGTATTAGATGAAGAAAGGTGTTATGATTTTATATACATTGTACACACATATACAAATGTACATGTCTATATATCTAGATTAGACTGTCAGTGTAACCAGACTTGTATCAGATTGTACATTAACTACTGTCATTTATGTGCACTGAGCCTGTTTTCTTTTCTTCTATTAATGTTTGCATTGCCATCATTTTTGTAGAAGTCAAATCTGTTTGATTTTATGAGAATCTTTGCCATGCTGGTTTTTTTTTACTTTGTTTATACATTGGATCTACATGTAAGCAGATGCTAGAGATTCAGTTTTTAAGAAGGCAATACAGTGTATTAGGATTTTATTAATGTGGTTTAATCCCACTAGGCACTACATTTTTGTACATGTCCCATGCCAAGACCAGCAGATGTAGTTCAGCTTTTGTTTTGTTCTGACATTTTTTGTACTTTTTGAGTTGGAGGTTTGCCAGAGAAGTGGTTTATGTTGTGTTTTGTTTTATATTATCAACCATATTGTTTTGAGATCTGTCTAAATTCTGTTACAAGTTACATATATCGGTATATATATATATATATGTAAGTTAATTTGTTTTGACATTTCTTTCTATCTTCAACTCTATTTCCAGCTTTGTCCTAATTTATCATTGTTAGAATGTTGCTTGTACTTTTCCTGAATAAACATGAACAAAAAATTTCCGTGACACTATAGATTGATCTCAAATTCATCCACCCAAGAGTACTGCCAATGTTTGTTTCTTATAACATGACTTCACTATATTACCTTAAGTTAAAAAAAAATAATAATAATAATAATAATAATAATAGCATTAGGTTTTTTTTGTATGTACAATGTACTATGATAGTGATATTGTCTGTCTCAACCTTCAAGAGGGGCTTGGGTGGCTCAGTGAGTTAGGTCGTTGGATCTAACTCATACAAAACCTATCACCAATACGGCATGTGTTTGCGCCCGTTTTGTAAATTACAAAAAAGGGTGCACTCGAATCGCAGCCACAAGTGATAAAGTTTACCAGATGCTTGCCCATGGTCGGTGGTTCTTTCCAGCTTCCTCCACCACTAAAACTGGTCGCCATAATATAGCTGAAATATTGTTGAAAGTGAAAAAAAAGAAATCAACCTTCAAGATGGCAGTTTTTCTACGATTGAAGGGTTGCTGTGGTCTTGGTCGTATGATAGTTGATATAAAACTGACCGCCAGGATATAACTGAAATAGTGTTGAAAGTGGAGTTAAACTTCATAACCCTACTGCCCAATATGCATTTCTTGTACAATTCTTGTTTCGTGATGTGATTGTGTCGGTTTTTAGAAAGGAACATTTAATGTATATTTCAGCACAGACCATTAATATTTGTGTGTAATGTTTTTATGATATATTTTCTGTAAATATCACTCTCTGGGGATTCTCAATTTATTCCTAAGATTACCCTAGTGGATTGTTTATTTCCTTTATATAGCTTTTTATTGGAAATGTAAAAGTGTAATATTAATAAATTGAAAGGATCTGAGATGATATTGAATATATTGTAATTGAAATCATGTGTTCATGCTGTTTGGATGTCAAAATTAAGTGCATTTTTTATTATCCATAAATGATTAAAACAAAACTTATTGAAAAGAAAAAGAATTTTTGTCCCCCGACGCTTCGTCGAAGGGGACTATAGAAAATGGGTATCGTCCGTCCGTCCGTGTGCTTTTTGGTTTCCAGATGATAACTTGTGAATGAAAAGTCAGATTGAAGCTAGGTTTGGTATGTAAGTGTATCTTATGAATATCTAGGTCAAGTTCGATAATGACAATTTTTCGACTATTTTTACTAGAGTTGTGCCCCTTTTTATACCTCAAAATTGCTAAATATTTGGTTTCCAGATGATAACTTGGGAACAAATAGTCAGATTGAAACTAGATTTGGTATGTAAGTGTATCTCATGAATATCTAGGTCAAGTTNACTTATTGAAAAGAAAAAGATTTTTTTTTATAAAGTTCAATATGAATATCTGTCAGATTTTTTCCATTGACAATTATGTTGTCAAATAAATGAATAACAATATTGTTTTGTTAATGTTTTTTGTTTGTTTTTTTTTGAGGGGAGGGGGGGGGGGTTGTTCTTATTGACAATAATATTACATATAATGTACAATTGTAATATTTTAAAAAAATAATGAAACCATATCATAATTAGGAAATAAATTCATATCTATTGTTCTTTTGTATTAGCTTGCATCAAAGATTATTTTAATTTTTTGAGCTTGGATAATCTGACTAAATCTTAAAAAGGAAGCCATTTTAATTTGTTTACACAAGAATTAACTATAATCTTCACATGTACATGTATGGCTTTTAACTGATTATATTTGTGATTTAATACATAATACATGTACACTAATTAGAATGTTATAATAACCAACACAAGTTAAAAGGATGTGCTTGTGAATTTTCAATAGGAAGATTAACTGACCATTCATTTACATGTATCTGAATCTATATTTATACATGTTGGAAAAATCTATTTAAAGAAATTGTAAAAAAGAAAGTGAATTTTGACAATTGTATAAGATTCTAAAGACCATATGATGTTTATTAAGGTAACATTTTTCTGTATAAAGTTAAAAAAGAAGTTCTAATTTTAAGCATATTTTAGTGTTCATAAAAACAAAAGACATAAAGTTCTTGTTGGTACAGTACTGTCGTTTGTATTTTTTGACAGCCGTAGAATGTAGAGGTGACCCCCATTTAATATTTTCGTTTGTGATCTATAATTAAGTACTATTATACAACATATATGTTTTTAAAGACATAAAAAAGATTTGTGAAGATCTTTTTTGTTTTGCACGTCCAGATGTACATTTTTGTATTTCAAAAAGTGAGAATACCTGGTATTTATTTAAAAAAGTGAGAATACCTGGTATTTATTTTAAAAAAGCATCAAAGTGATAATGTATTTATTCAATATTCTTTTGTAATAATTAATATAAATGTGTTATATTTTTTTCAGAGTGTGAAGAGAAATGCATCGTTTGCAGACAGCGTGAGTCGTCTTCAAATCAAGCATGACAGGTTCATAAGACGATTATCTGACTCCTTCTATTCTACAAGGTAAGAAGATTGCTTATCATTAGTTGGTGTTTTAACGTCACTTTCAACAATATTTCAGTAATATCGTGGGGTCAGTTTTATTGGTGGAGGGACCTGGAGAAAACCACTGACCTGTCGCAAGTCACTGACAAACTTATCACATAATGTTGTACACCTCGCCCTGATCGAGATTCGAACTCACAACATCAGTGGTGATATGCACTGATTGCATAGGTAGTTGAAAATTCAACTACCATACGAACACGGCCACGACTGCCCGCTTATATTTAGACACCATCAACTCATGTAATTCTCTTATACAGACATCCTGGCAATTTGATAATAATTGTACGAGTTGAAGCCATGGCCAGCAGGTATCCTCTGAATTTTACCTCTAGTTTGTCAGTGATTTGCAATATGTCAGTGGTTTTCTCCTGGTATATTCCAGTTTCCTCTTCCAATAAAATTGAATGCCATGATATAGCTGAAATGTTGTTGTAAGTGGCATACATGTATACCATATATGGTAGGGGGATTACCAAATCAATCTATTTCAATGGAAAATTTGAATTATATTTTTATGATTTAAAATAAACCTGTCATATATAATTTTGAGAAAATCAAATAAATTATAAGAGATCTGATTTAGTGTCAACAAGGAATAGATGTGAATTTTATTACAATGCTTATAAAGTTCTCTTGAGTAGATAATAAATAATTAATTAACATTACAGTCTATGTAACATCCTGGGATGTTGCTTGGCTTCACCTCTTAACATTTTCTTCAGGTCACAAATTTTATGCTAATCATTGATTGGTCAATTACATGACGTTATGTCTGTCGCTCTGGAAAAGAGAATATTTCAGCTGCAGTTTATTGTGTTGATGTAACACAGGATGATAAATCCTATATTTTACTGTAGCAAATTCTACAAATTTATAGTCTGTATATTAATAAAATAATTATATATGCAGTTCTCAAGATGATGATCACCGGTCCTCTGGCCCAATGACCTGTAAAACTTTATTCGGACCTCTAAATTTTTCAGTTTATATTTAGAACTATATAAAAATAAATTCAAGAATTTGATTTAGACCAGGAAGTAAATTTTAATTTTCATTTCGAGGACTACAAAGTCATATACATTCATTGTAGATATGATAAGACAGACTATAAAATATAAGATTGATAAAAATTAATTCTGTATCTGAGAGAGGATCTTAATATTAACATCAAACCTATCAACATTCAGTACTATACATATACTTCAACTACAGTGATTGGGTTACAACTATTAATTGGCAGGAAATTCAACTTTGATTATATTACTCCTTGAGGAAGGAAAACGATTCTGAACTGACTGTAGTATAATATTTACAATGTCTCAAAACTCTAATGCTCCACCACCACGACCTAACTGAAATATTGTTGAAAATGGCATTAAACACCATAAACCCCAACCCTCTGATACTCCAAAAAAGGCAACAACAAAAAAGATGCACATCAAATTATGCAAACCCTACAGACCCTAGTTTTTATTGTTATTTTTGCACAAGTAACTTTGAGTTTGATTTTGGCCTGAATACCATTTTCAATTTAAGAGTTAGGTCCTTGGAAAAATTTAAAGCAAATATTTTTTGCCTAATGATAAATTTTTAATTCTAATGCAGAATGCAAAATGTAACATTGATGAAGAGAAATTTTGAATATGTTTTTAAGATGAATAAATAATTTTCCAAAAATTTCAAGCTTGAGGATATATTTTTTACAGGGAAAAGTACAATTATAAACAGGCATTAGTTATACAAACATGTATCAGTCACCACTGTCGGTACTTTACACTCTAAAACTTTTAACAAAATATTTATAATTAAACTGATCATTTTAAAATCATCCCAGATAAAGTATGGTTCATTGGATGTTTTGAATGTGTTTTCTCTATATAAATGTATTCTCCTTGAACTACCAGTGGATTACGATGTTATTCCACTCAAGAAAGTTAAAATTTGAAAATTTTACTATCGAGATGACGAGAGTGGAGAAATATGGTAATTCACTGATAGCAGGAGAATCTGTTTCTCTTATGACCACACCATCAAAAATAGTTTGAAATTGTTCATCTCTGTCGTTAATGACTATCGGAAAGGAAACTGAGGGGAATTCTCATGCAGTCAGATTTAACAACAGTGGCGATTATATATATTATGAAATGTAAGCCAACTGGTTAGGATTACTCTTAAGATTTCATTTATATAAAATGTTGGGGTGGTCATGATCGTATGGTAGTTGGATTTATAACTACCCATGCAACCAGTAACTACATGTTGTATCACCACTAAAGTTGTGAGTTCGAATCCCGCTCATGGAGAGGGGTACTCAATACAGCATTATGTGATAAAGTTTGTCAGTGACTTGTGACAGGTCAGTAGTTTTCTCTGGGTACTCTGGTTTCCTCCATTAATAAAACTGACAATATAACTGAAATATTGTTGAAAGTGGCATTAAACACCATAACCCTCACCATATATCAAATATCAACCCCCCCCCCTCCTTTTTAAGGCAGTTAATACTGTGAGTTATTAGACAAAGAACCACATGTTTTTGTAGATACATGTAGCATTCATTATCCACTTCCTGATGTTGTTCATTGAAATTTTCACTAAATTACTCATGTGTAATTGACCAACACATGTCATCTAGTTTACTAATAGCTTTAAAAATGACCAGTCACCATTAATTAGATAAATAATGGTCCAAGAAGTGACCAGTTATTATAATTGACCTGTTGGTGACCTAATTAATTGCCTTGTTGTCACACCTGTCCCCTACAGGTAAATTGTTAACATTACAATCCGTTTGTATTACATGTAGGATATTATTTTCTCTATCAGTTACATCTCCCTTAAGAGAATTTCTTGTTGACGTAATGGATTTTCTGTCAGTCATATATATCAAAGAAAAATAAAATTAGAATTGTACAAATGTTGTATTCCTCTCAATATTATTTTTGGAAATATTTTCTCCATTGAAAAGTTCAATAAATTATGAAATATTTGAAAAGAAATTCCTGTTTAGATTATAAAATAAATGATTAAAAATTATATACTACATCGTCCCCGTGGAATTATAAGGTCGTAAGTGGTACATACGACCTTTTTAGATTTTTGCATATTTTGACTCTGCTTCAAAAGCTCTACAAGATGGTACACTGGGTTCCTGTAATATCCCTTTGGCAATAGCTAAATTTTAAAAAGGTCGTATCTACTACTTTTCTAAAGTAGAATTAAAAGGTCGTATCTGCATGAAGAAATCAAACAAATTTTCCGACCAACTTCCATATTTTACATTGTAAGGTCGTAAGTGGCAGTTATGACAAAACGTTTTTTTCTCAATATCCGAAAATTAAGAAATGGCAGTAATGACCTTACATTTCCACGGGGATGATATATCTTTGTGTATTTGATGTCAAAGATACAAGTAATAACTTTAAAAAAAATTGTTATGCAATGTACATGTGCAATATTACATATACACATAGAAAAAGAATACAGAAGTTGGTTATACATGTATAACACAATGGACATAATTTAACTATCGCCCTGTACAGGAACCAAGAGTTATACTACTAAGTACTTCAGTGTACTTTTTTTCCTCTCCAGTATGATAATTTATTTGTAAAATGTTAAATAGAAGTTCAACCTAAATGTAGTAGCATTGTTTGTCATGATCAATATAAAACTATAGATGGTATTTTCCATTATAAGTCTAGAGTTACCATATAAATCTTGAAAGTTTACATGTACATGTACTTCATTTACTGTCTGTTTTGAGTGTTCTATCTTATGCTGAGTTTAAGACATACATTTAAAACGTTTCAAAAACATATCGAAATACATTGTACAATGTCTGTTGCCTTCCCAAATACATGTAGTTTCAGCTGAAACGTTTTATTGAAAACACATTACCTATTTGTTTTCGTAAATATTCAGCATCTGAAACATACAATGTATTTCAAACCCCTTACACTCTCATCTGAACACAAAACGTTTTTCAAAATGTTAAGTTTTGATGTCTGAACACAGGTTGGATTCTGAAATGTTTCAAACAAAAATGTTTAGGCTAAAAAGTATCGAAAACGGTTTCTATGTGAACCCAGTATGAAATATGCAACTGGGTCTCCAGTTAGATTGGCAAGGTTACTGGTATTTCAAGATTGTACTCCCATTATTTTTTTTGGGGGGGAGGGAAGGGGGTATTTGATTTTACCCGACTGACCAACCAAAACATGTTCCTACCCAAAAATTAAAAGAGTAATTGAAGAAGGGAAAAAAATGATAATTTGTCTATCTACCCTAACAACCAACTTCAAATAAGTATTTTATTTTATTTAGTTTTAAGTTTATTTTTACAAAAATGTAGTTAAGAGAACAAAGACTAGTCAACTTTTATAAGCCTGCCAATATATAATTTTTACCTCCAAAACAGAAGAGTATGTTCAGTGTATATAATATGCAGGTGTATATACATTCAATTAATCAGTTAAATATTGGTTTAGTTTAATATTTAACAGGTGTAATAACCTTATAAATTATACACCTATAGGACAATGACTTCTCAGACATTCTCATGAGATTTTGATGAATTATACCTTGATCTATTGAAGAAATACATCATATAATTTTCAGTATACTATTGTCAAATATTTATTGTCTTAAAACTAAATATACAGTTTATGACAAAGTAATAAATGTGTATGCACTTTTGTAAATTGATTGATTTTGACATGCATCATCTAACTACATATAAATGTATACAATTGCATGTAAATGTGTACCAGTAAATCTTTACCATTTTACTTTTCCGACCCCTCAGGTATCTGACCCCCAACGTAAGCCATGGTAGTATAGCATTAAAACAGAAGCTGTAAGAGTGTGCTACCCTACATCAAGATTTTAACACCTCCATATGGTGGAGATTGTAGATTACAAGAAAAGCAGTGTTTCTTTTCTCAAGGAATGGTTAAAAATCTTCCTTTTTTTTTTTTTTTATAGCTGTCGTTGAAATGAAAAATTGACTTTACTGGTCCGAATCAAACTCTAGAATTTATTTTATCTAAATAAAAACTGAAAATTTTCTGGTCCAAGCAAAGTTTTACTGGTCTTGGGACAGAGGATCGGTGCTCATCATGTTAGATTATTCTAATTTTAAGTTATATCACGTCTCTTTTCAAAGTTATTTGAAGTTAAATAAAATTCAGACACTATACTGCTTGTTTAAGTGATTTACATGTATATGAATAACACTTTTCTAGTAGGTTTATCCATAAAGTGTCAAATGACAGTGTGCTCTTGGCCAGTTTTAAAACAAAATCACTTGATCTTGATCTGATAATCTTAGGTGACAAAGATTTTGTAAAGGCTTACAGATCAGGATTAGAGATTTAACACCAAGATTTCATAGTACATTTTGTATATGATGTCTGACAACAGTTGAAAGGGGAGGGTGTGTCACCTTGACCTAATTTGACCTCTTTGTTTTGTTTTATCTGTCTAGGTTTTGTACATTTGTACAAACATTTGCTTGACCTTATTAGATAAAAGGTTACTACATTAGTTGTACATTTATGTAAATGACTTTACCTATCATAAATTCTTACTTATATTGTGTTACCCCCAGTTGTACATTCAGTGCAGCAGGCCAAATTGCCTGGTTCAAGCACTTTTTTTGGTCGGTTCAAATCATAAATTTTCTATAGAAATGTACTTGGAAATCCAAATGTGGCCTGTTCAAAGTTGCCTTTGACCTCTTACAATGAAAATTAGGGAAAACACTGAATTAAAGTTAATGACTTATTTACCTATCATAAGGTACAACTTATTGTGTTACCCCCAGTTGTACATTGAAATAAATTTACCTATCATAAGCTTAAAATACAACTTATTGTGTTACATCTATAAATAACTGAAAGTAACAAAGCAAAATTTCATGTAAAGAAAGATATTATGTTTAGTTTTATACTCACAAATGACACAATGGAATAAATTTAAATAGGAAAGATAAACACTGATTGGGGACAATAGAAAATTTTTGTTTTTTTGTTCCTTGTTTAACTTGAAAAGTTCTGAATCGCATGTCATCATTTACAAATTTCTTTGTTCTTCTGGCTAAAAATACAACAGAAAACAAATAAACGTTATAGAATACGGAAGGGGCAATCACAAATGGATAATCCAGAGAAACCTGCAACATAGGGCACACAAGACGAAGAAAAACTAATATGTTTTGGACACAAAGTTAGTTTATATGTACTGGTAACCCTGTCCAATATTTAAGATTTTTACTCTACAGTGAAATGATTTCTATATTTAGGAGAGATAGCGGCAAGATGAACATCCCCCATCGTATCCTGACTCCAGATGAAGACAATACGTTTAGTAAGACTTTAGAGAGTGATAGCAGTACAGAGTTTGTAACCGCACAGAACTCTCTAGCAGATGTAAGTACAGCATATGTACAGTATTTTACATTGGTATGCAGCGTAAATTCTATGGGTCCTGGACTCGTGAGTTGGGACTCGTCAAAGTTTTCAAATTTTAGATTTTTTTGCAATGGTGGGATTCACCAAGTTTTCAGAAATGTCTTCAAAATAAATAGTTACACATCCCTGAATTGCATTTAGTACATGTGTACATGTACCAGTTGGTATAGCTTCCTGCCAGAAACAAATGGTGTATAAAAAAAAGGTGCTAACTTGAGCTACGTTCAACTTTCATCATTGTTATATGGTATGATGGTTCTTATTAGAAAATACAAGTCAGGTTTAATGTTAACTATATTGCTTCATGTATAGGGTTCACAAAATAGCATATATGGGTTTGGTGGTCATAGTGAAAAAAGTGTCAGTCCTCATTAATTTTCTATTACAAAATACCAAGTTTGTGTCAGCCCAAATTTTGCAGGTCATGTGTGACACAGTGACAGGACTAACAAATTTTGCAAAATCTGTATGTATTTAGAGTTATCTCCTAATACATGTAGCATTGCTGTCTAGTTTCATTATTGTCTTAGCGGATGTGTTTAAATCATCTTAATGTTGTCTGCAGTAACAAACATCATCCCAGGCAGGTGACAATCCTCAGCCTGGACCATGTGTATCTTGTCTATCCTTAAGAGATGATGAAATCTCATTATCTGATTTAAAGACCAATATATTAATTTGGCAGTGCTTTGATCAAAATCATTTGTCAGTGTGGAAGAAATTAGCAGATGAAAGGAAAAAGAAAACATTTATTTCTTTATAAATTTCTCATCATCTCATTGAAAATTGATTTTTTTCTTACTGTGATATGGCTGAAAAATTGCTGAGATGGTGTTTAACAATAATCACCCACTAAAAACTTGTGCCTAAGTGTAAAATTGAATAGTCTCTTATGTTTATTTATATCAGTATTTTTCTTGCTTATGTATGTATATAAAATCGATATGGTCCTTCAAATTGACCATCCTATTTATTTGGCATATTACATTATCACTATATTTTCCTGTTTATTATTTTACAAGAAGAAAACATTAGCCTTCTTTACTTAGCTTATTACAATATATTATATATAAACATTTACATATTTACAGCCATTCCTTAAAACATGTGCTTAATCATACATACAATGTAAGAGGTTTTAAAGCATGAGAGACGTGGGGTCATGATCTTTCGTGTGCTAAAAATAGCTACAACAGATCCAACTAATCTTTCGGATTAATAATTTTAATCTGTTTACTAGTAATTTAGCGAAGAATAATATGAACTAAACCTTTCATAGACTAGAAATATCCTTGAGAAATGTAAATTGTATTATTATTTTTTCGACAACAACTTTCTATGATCAGCAATATTAAAAGTACATTTGTCGTATAGTACGCCTACATGTACAATATATCTGTTGCTAGACGCCAGTAAACCTGACCACAAACAAAGCTGCTTTAGAACATTTAAATTTTATTTGACCTTTGTGTGCTGGATTTACCTGGAGTAAATTAACCTGAAACCTTGTTTTTTTATGTCTATATTATGGGAAAAAAAACTGTCATTGATTTACTGAAGTATTTTTAGCTTATTGATTTCAATATGTCTAGGTCTTCTTCAGTGTGTGGAAATAATTAGCAGTAGACCTATAGACAATGTCTATTTAAAAGCAAGCTGATCTATGTCAAATATTCAAAATTGTGTATATACATGTAATGTACAATGAGGTCCATGTAAAATAGAGATTGGTCTATAGATATTACCACAAAATTTAGTTTCACACACTGCTTCTTTCAATTATATCAATTGTATATTTAATCTAAATTTCCAATTTCTGAATTCTGAAGCTAATAGTAATTACCCGTAAGGTATTATGTGTATTATACATGTTGAACTGGATTATATTGGGGCCTTCGTAGACCTTGGGCACTATTTTGTCATTTTTTGTTTCATATGAATTAAAAATGAAGTGTACCAGATAAAATGTTTCTTTTCTGGTAATTCTTTGTTTTTCGTAGGCCCTTGGCAAAATGTGCCTTATGGATAATCCTGCACTAAATGCTGGTCAATTGGACATTGAATAAAGAGAATTTTCTACATTATAACCTGTTTCCACTCTTTTCATGTTTTAAATCCAGTTACTTTATTTTTATGTCTTAAATCTGTGCTTGACGATCGACCCATTTATTTAATCCACACTTGACATAGAATGAAATTTAGTTGTTTTAATAAGACAAACAAATAGAAATGTTTTCATGCAAGTTTTAACAATCTTATCTGCAGTGTTGAGGAATAATCACTGGACCAGTAGTGACATCTTTACACTGACCTAAATTAATACATTGAAGACATTACCATGATTAATATTACAAAATTAGACATCTGACTGTATATGTATACGTACCTTTGGACTTCAAACATACATGGCCTTATAAGCAGGGAGATGACTACATGTATACATTTGAACAGCTACTTATTTTTTCTTTCTTTAGTATTTGGTATTTAATTTTGAGTTAAATACATCTGTAGAAGCATTTTTCACTAACTGTGGCAGTGATCCTTCTAGGATTAAATCTTTGTGAGTTCTAACCAAAATGTCATGCAGGTGTCCCACTCCCACTCATGCATTCTTTGTTGTTTTTTTTTTTGGGATAAAAAATGGTGAGTCCCAAACACAAATGATGAGTTCAGGCCCCAGTGGCATACAACTTTTTCTTTGCTGAGCAAACTTTTTTTGCTCAAATCTGTGTTCTCAGCTAATCAAATTTTAGTATTTCCTTATTTGAGAATATTCTCAGACTTAAGTAAATTCTCCAAGTTTTATGGCGCCGGGGCCAGGGCTCATGTAGACAAGAGTACAAGTATCACTGCAAGAGTAATGATTTGACACTCCTCTTCAGCCTTGGCAGCATTAGTAAGATATTTGTGGTCACTCATTCACAGTTTTAACTGGATGCAGCCAGCAATAGCTACATCCTATCAAAATACATGTAATATGTTGCAAAAACACATGTAATGTAAAAAAAATATAAACATAAAATTGGCACCTGTAGACTTTGAGGGACTGCCAAAGGAAACATTTTGGGGGTACCATTTAGTGTTTTCAGTCAACTGTATGCATATTTTGACATGAGCTGAAATGATAGGTTGAATATGATAACATTATAAGGGACATAACTAACAAAATCCAGCAGAGGGCAGTGTGGGGGAATTGCAAAATTACAGCTAAGGCAGTAAGGGTGACCGTGAAGAGGAGAGGGCAGATCATAGCCATTAGTTAGAGAGGATACTGCAAAAGTTAAATACAAAAATGTACATGATCAGGGGTACTACAGACGTACAGTCCTTGAAATGAAAGTTTGAATTTACTGGTCGAAATCAAATTCTTTAAATTATTTTTATATAAAAAATAAAAATTGAACAATTTTCTGGTCCAAACAAAGTTTTACTGGTCATTGTGAGGACTCGGGTACTATATTGATATAGTTATTTTTGTTATTCATAGAGGACTTGGATTAATATACTAGTTTAGATCTATTAGCACAATTTTTAGCTTTGATTCCCTCTTTAATCAGGGCACTCTTTTCCCACACCAATAAAACTTGAGGACAATATATAACTAAAGTGAGATTATAAAGCATTTATAACTAACAAGTCAATTAGAGGTTTATTACCAAAAATTAAAAGGGGATTATAGATTATTGTTTTAATACCACTTTCAACAAAATGTTATCTGTTGTATCATGACAGTGCTAATCAGTTGGTAGAGGAGTCTGTAGAATGCCTCAGGCCTGCCGTGGGTAACTGACAAACTTTATCACATAATGTTGTATCAAGGTGTAATACCACTAAAGAATTCTCCATAGACTTCTATGTTAAATAAAAAAAAATTGAGCTTTCATACAGGATTCATCTTAAGTTTAATCTAAGTGACACTCATATCTCATGGAAGGGATACCTAATTGGAAGCTTAACTCCGAAAATCAACATACATTTAATGGCATATAAGAAAAAACAGACAGTCCGAAGATGTCTACCGTCAAAAATCCTACTTTCACTTTCGATTTAACACAAATTCAGGTGGTTTCCTTCCAATGCCATCATTTTTTTATTTTAAACCACAAGGACATCAAATATGGGTAAAATCTGTAGGTTTCTGCTGACATTCAGTATTTTGCAGTATCTAATAGGGTTTATTTTTTATCCAACAATGTAGGAATCCAGTTTGTGCTTACGTACTACTTTCCCATACGTTCTTTTCGACTGGTACCCATGTTTAGTGGTATTACACCTAAGAGCAATAAAAACTTGTTTCTTCAACCTTTTCTTTGCCTTATTTATATTCCTATATCAATACCCAGTCAAAAAAACTATATCAGTTGTATGGCAGTCCAATATTTGAAAGAATTAATGTCCACATACAAAGGTACCTCCATGAAGCTTTTGATGAAAAAATCTGATTTTTCAGGTGTTTGGTTCAGATTGTGAAATAACATAACAATGACTTTTTATCTTAATATATTACAGTTATTAAGCTGATTTTCAACACAATAAGCAACTTATGAAATGTATTTATGTTTCATTTGTACATTTAACATCTAATTAATATGAAAATTTTCATTTTAAGACGACCTCCCCCCCCTTTTTTTTGCCTTATAGAAATGATCTCACAGTATACTAAATTATGCTAATTCATGCTATGTTCCCATTAATAATGCATTTCTAGACATTAAATAAGACCTAATACCTAGATATTAAGAAAAAATTACTTCAAACTGCCCACAATTGGTAAAATTATGATTGTTGATTTTCATGTTTCTGTTATTTCTTATGACTTGCAGCTATAATTTCTCTCAAAAGTCAATAAATGTATGTTTCTTGACAACTTTTGTTATGTTTCTTGTTAGCCGGATGCACACATGTACATTGACAGTCAATTTATACTCTAAAATATAAAATCCACATTGAAAATTTGAAAAATTGACAGAAAATGTCCAGTGACAAATGCAATTTCACCGGGATCACTAAAATTACCTGGTTTTGAGTACATAATTTTTAAATAAAGCTGCTTTCTATAGCCTTATATTGTTTCATATGCACATTTTACATGCGTTCTAATTATAACTACCAAAATTTATGAGGAAAAATAAGCAGTATTAGAAAATTTTCAAAAATGGTATCACCATATACCATATTTGAAGTCGACTAAATGCTACAACATGAAATTGTTAAAATTCTTAATTTTAGTAATCTTTTTCAACATCATCTGCCCTTTAACTACAAAAACACCTTAAATCTACCATTCTCAATACTTGTAAAGTCATAAATAAGCATAAAATTATATTTCAATACCCTTTGTGCATGTACATCTAGTGCATTGGGGAAATTTTACAAAATATTGCATAATATTCACATTGAAGCCATAACATGATACTTTTGATGTATTTTGTAGTATTTTGGTGTGGAAAATGTCAAACTTGGTCTGTTGTGACTATCCAAAGCCAATTTGAGCATGGAACAATCAAAATTAAATTTCTTGATTTTTCCTAAAAGGTGTAATACCACTAAAGAATTCTCCATAGACTTCTATGTTAAATAAAAAAAAATTGAGCTTTCATACAGGATTCATCTTAAGTTTAATCTAAGTGACACTCATATCTCATGGAAGGGATACCTAATTGGAAGCTTAACTCCGAAAATCAACATACATTTAATGGCATATAAGAAAAAACAGACAGTCCGAAGATGTCTACCGTCAAAAATCCTACTTTCACTTTCGATTTAACACAAATTCAGGTGGTTTCCTTCCAATGCCATCATTTTTTTATTTTAAACCACAAGGACATCAAATATGGGGTTAAAATTATCCTAAAATCTGTAGGTTTCTGCTGACATTCAGTATTTTGCAGTATCTAATAGGGTTTATTTTTTATCCAACAATGTAGGAATCCAGTTTGTGCTTACGTACTACTTTCCCATACGTTCTTTTCGACTGGTACCCATGTTTAGTGGTATTACACCTCAAGTACACCTTGCCACAGGCAGGTACCAGTGTTGAACTTTCAAATCTTAGTGGTAACACATGTACGCACTGATTATGTAAAATAATTGACGTACATTTGTAAGTTCAACTACCTTAGGTCATTATCATGGTTATTTGTGTCATTAAGCAAATAAAGATAAATAATTTTATTAAAAATCACGAAACATGCTCTTGTAAGGACGACTATCATTACATTTTTAGTAAATTTCACTGACACACTACATGTATTGTTAATACATGTAGTCTAAAGGACAATATTTTCACTTCCAGTTAAATTTAAGATTTAGGGGGTTAGGATTATGTTCTTTAAAGCCACTTTCAACAATATGTCAGTTATATCGTGGTAGTCAGTTTTATTGGTGGAGGAAATTGGAGTACCTGGAGAAAACCACTGAGCTGTCATACCTGTTAACCCTCCCGCATTTCGCGGGAGACTCTCGCTTTTGAGCTCGGCCTCCCGCGCGGGAGACTAAAAACTCCCGCTTTGAAATACTTCTCCCACATTATCTCCCGCGACCATAAATTTGATTAAAATCGAAAAGTTGGATGCCATTTTTGTTGTTTTTATCAGCTGGGTCATTAAAACATTTGCGTGAATCAGCCGATTGTTACTCGGAATTCTCTCGGTTTTTACTAGAAACGCCGATAATGTAAGTTGTTTACAATATCGAGTGGATAACTACACGAATCAAAGTTGTGAAAAAAGAAAATTTGAAGGCGAGTATCGTTCAATTACTTACTTAAATACGAAAAAAA
>MJUT01031641.1:53773-85777 GCA_002080005.1 Gigantidas platifrons
TCCCGCGAAATGCGGGAGGGTTAACAGGTATGCTTTTTATGCCCCCCCTCTCCCTTCTGGGAAGACAATGTTTTTTTTGTTTTTATTGTAATGATTAGTACAAACTGTTTAACAGAAAAATACACCTAAGGCTACTTTTGAATCCAGATTTTTATTTTTGCTAAATATCACAGTTAATCTCAATTCAAACTCTAAATTTCCTTATATATTAATATATAAGATAAGATAAGATAATAGTATATAAATATATAGAGACCAATCAGTAGTCTTATGTGACCTTTCAAAGGAACATTCATAACACAGGTGGTCAGTGTTATAATTTACAGGTTAATTACTATGAAATTCACTGTGAAGGGAAATTCAAATATTTAGGTCACATTGTGACACATAATATAAGTTATTGCTTAATAAAGGAGGTCACTAATTTACAGGTTTAATTACATGTAATATGAAATTCACTGTGAATTTGAATTTTTTGTGTTTAATGCCACTTTCAGCAATATTTCAGCTATATCACGGCGACCAGTTTTATTGGTGGAGAAAGCCGGAGTACCCGGAGAGAACCACCGACCATGGGCAAACAACTAGTAAACAAATGAAAATAAAGGTCACATTATGCAAGTTATTGCTTAATGGAGGTAGTCACTAAAGCAGGATTGACTTTATATATATATATATATTTAGTATTTTAATGACTTTGATCCCTGTTTTATAGATACTAAGTCAGGTGTTCACTAATTAAATGTACAGGTTTAATTATTATGAAATGTACTGTGGTGATAAATTAAAATAAAGGTCACATAAGTTATTACTTAAAGGGGCATTATCTGCCAAATCGTAAATTTTTGTTACCCATAAAAACTATCAGATATGATTATGTCTTAATAAAACGTGCGTGTGTGTATATAAATTTTATGAAATGTACTCGCATTGAGGAAAAATCGTGCAACTGCTTGTAGATCGATCAAGAAATGGACGCCATCTCATTAATTGTTTACGGAGTTTGTTGAATCGTCATTAAATCAGCACAACAATAACTTATTTCTTTTTTTTTGTTCATCTGCTTTTAGTTGGTGTTAATTATGGACAAAGAACCATGCAAGTTTGCGGTTAATGAGCTACAAAATACAAATTATTCGTTTTTACCTGTCACTAGAAAGGTCAGTTGAATATGGAAAAAGCGAGGTCAAATTATTTGCTTGCAAGGAAATAAGTAATCGATGGTAATTTTCATTCTCAAAAGACGAAAAGTGGTTCGATAAGCTGTTTAATGTGAAATATTTACCTTTATTTCATCACTTTAAAGCTATTTACCAATTTTAAAAACTTTTTTTTTTTGGCCAAAATCGTAGCTAATGCCCCTTTAATAGAGGTGGTCACTAAAGCAGGGTTGGCTTTATAGTCACTAATTTACAGGTTTTATTAATTATGAAATTCGTTGTGAAGGGAAATTAAAATAAAGGTCACATAATATAATTATATAAGTTATTGCTTAATAGAGGTGGTCACTAAAGCAGGATTGACTAAATATATTTATTTAATATTCTAATGACTTTGATCCCTATTTTATATATAAGCCTATATAAGCCTTTTAATAATACACATCAAAAGTGCCATCAATATCTATACTATAATTAGTTTAACAAAAATTCCTTAGAATTATCAAAGATTTATAGCTTATGACATTTTATAATTGTCTTGTCTTATCTGTACCCACACATCTGTTTCTTAGTGGGCCACCTCTTTATCTAGCCCCCAGGTAGATTTGTCAAGCCTTCGTCACACATGTCGTTAGTCTACCTGAGTTTTACCTGGTCAAATGTGTTTGTGTTGTAAACAGCTGGTTGTATTTCGTCAATGTGTAGGATAAGTGTGTTCTTTTTTCGCGATGGAAAATTGTGATTATTATTATTAATATAATTATTATCGAGGAATTTTGGAATTGGATATTTTTTTTTCTCACAAAATGGGAATTATGGGATTAAACTACGAGGTGAGTGTTTGTCCTGACATGAGCTTCTATCATGATATATAAGGCATTTGACCCCCTGCATTGCTATATAATGTAAACAAAATTTTATCTATATATTAGTGAAATACATTAGTAATATAGAACTTTAAAGAGCATCTATTGTGGGCTTCTGTAAAAATAACCTTTCAATAAAAGATGCCATTTTAAAATGGGAAGAATGAATATACAAAAATTATGTAAATGTTAAAACAAATATATTTTTGTTCACATAATAAAGATATATTTCTAAATTTTCAATGACTGAAAAAAAATGCAAATATGATTTGGAACTGACCAACAAGCTGCTGGTTATTTATTAAATTTGACACATTTCTATAATTTTTAATAAAATGTTAGTCACAATTTTACATATTTTTTTGATTGTGTGGGAATGTGTTTACATGTAATCAAATAATTTAATATAAGCTTATAATTTATCTGTATAGTAAATTGTTTAAATTTTTCAAAAACTTAATTTTTTTTTTTTTATTTGCAATTCCTAGTTCTAATTTCAAATTCTTAATATTAAAAACGAAAAAAAGGTGACAACAGGACAAATTATTTAACTGTTGTACACATATAGCCTAATTGACTACATATATACAATTACAAATGAAACTTAATATGTGGTTTAATATTTTGAGGCCATGAACATTTACATAACCATATTTTGAAACACCGAAAGTTCAATTCATGTATTTTAAACAACAAACTGTGGATTATTTAAGGTAAATTTAACCCTTTTAAATGTAACTACTCGACCTTGAACTTTGAATATTGATCCTGTATTGATTTTACAAGTTTTTCAAACTTTTTATCAATTCAAATTTTGGAGGGAGTTGAATGTTTTGATTTGTAGTGAGACTTCACAAATATGTTAAAATTCAGGGACGAAAAATGAAGAAATCGTTTATTTTGGTGAAGTCGTTTTCTGAAGTTTTCTTTGTTGTGAAAAGAAGACCATTGATTTTCCATTATTATCCATAGAAGTGCATAAAATATATGTGAAATATGTGAACTAAAAATAGGCTATTGCATTAAAAACAATTATCAAGTGCAACATCAAAGAAAATTTTATTTAAGATTTAAAATAACATTTTCTAAATAGTTCTATTGTTTTCTTCCGAAGCTGTTCGAAAATTGTTATTATGCAGAATTACCTTTAGCTTATCAGCTTATTTATAGAACAATGGGAAATACATGTACAAATGTATATTAATACTACAGTAATACCGATAATCTAAAAATAGAATACAACAAAAAATCAAACATTTATAGCAGTAATGGAACATTTCATGGTAGGTTCTTATTGTATAATTTGATAATTTATAGAAAAAATTTTCTTTTTTGCATTTTCCTGGTGTATGTAATTGAATATTCCTCCTAATATAGATTGTTTTTAAAAAGAAATCCTTTTGTCTAAAATTCAGACTTTGATCTCTTAAGCCATTTGTTGGGTATAAAAGTCAAGTATACTTTGTGGTGGCTATATAAGATTTAATAAACAAAAAATGGGAATAAGTGGGGTTAAGGGGAGAGGGGTTTGTGAGATGCAGAGATGAAAAGTGGCAGTACAAAAGTATTTTTTCTTCGCAGTGATGTTACATGTACATGTTGTATTATCAAACATATTAAATGACATCGACATTGCTTCTTGCTAGCTGCAGAACCATAGCACTTAACAATTTTTTTCTTTTTATATGACTGTTAAGAGCTATGTTTTCGCTGTTGCCCTTCTTGTAATTTCAATATACTGTTGCAAACTTAATACATGTTATGTTCACGATTTACCTCAGTTAGGTCTAGTTTGTCAGTGACATGCAGCAGGTCGGTGGTTATCTCCAGGTACTTCGATTTCCACCACCAATAAAACTAACCATCGCGATATAGCTGAAATATTCTAGAAAGTGGCATTAAATACCATACCTACCCCCCTACCCCCCCTCAATTAGGTCTAAACAACGTTTGCTGGTTAGGTGGTTTTCTTTTCTTTTTCTTGTTTGATTTTTCTGTGTATCTCAACCTAATGATATATATATTATTTTAATGTATGATATGTTACTGATCAATATTGCATTTTTAAATCTTTCGGAAAAACTCTTAAAAACATGAAATATTAAAATACAAGTTGACGGGGTCATCAGCTTATTGAAATCCATGGCATAAATGTCACCTTGTTCCCAACCATGTCTTCTCAACACGGATCATTACATCTTTACATAAATTTGTCATTTGATATATCGATGTAATAACTCAATATCATTTTGTACATACATGTTTGTACTGAGATTTAAAAATAAAAAAAGATGTTTATCAGAGATACAAAAATGTAGCTGGTATATAACTTATAATTAACTATTGTTAGTCAAAGATTGCAAGATGTTGTCTTTCATCTAAGTACATATATATATTTCCATTTTTCTATTTTCTTTACAATTTTTATTGTGCAGATTTATCTGAGTGTCTGATGTCAAATGTGTTTCTGTTTATGGACAAATGAAGAACTTTAGATAATATTTGATCTTTTACAAAGATTATAATAAAACTGTAGTAGATGTCTAATTTAGCATGTACACAACATATGTTTTCTGGAATAATCTTCACTGTTTCAATTCAGAAAAAAAACCACTTGCCACTGCAACCTGCATAAACAATTTTACATTATTAATAGTCATGCAAACAATATATCAAAATGAAAGTAAATCCAAAAATTAGATTCAAAATGAAAGTAAATCCAAAAATTGGCAAAGATAAAGTAAGAAAATAAACTTGAAAAGTTATTGTCCTTACATGTAGCTTAATTAATTCATTCATTGCTAGAATTTCCCCAACTTTTCAAGATTAAGGAAATAAAGCAATGATGACCAGTAATTTATTACTTCTCTTTGAAATACTGGGTAATATGAAAAACAAAAAATACCACATTGTTGGAACAGTTCCAAAATCAAATACCAGAATCATAGAAAGAGGTAAAATCGATACCTCTGACCCACAATTCCATAACCACTCAATTTCTTAGCTTGGTACAGGCACTTCAGTGAAAAGTGGCAGGGTTAAACTAGTTTTAATTCATTGGAGGAATTTGTCCAAATTTCAAAGATTAAGAAACAAAGCAAAGATGACTATTAATTTAAAAACATTACTTTCTCTTTGAAAAGGATTATAAATAGATTGTTTTTGCTGATTGACACATCAGTAGAGTTGCCTTGTCCTTATAATAATGTACAACACAAAAATTAATCTCTGATAGCCTGTGAATTGACATACAACATGAAAAATAATTAATCATTTGAGAAAGATGTCAACTTCAAAGAGTAAAATGTTAATGAAACACATTAATTAAAATATTTAATTATTATTATGTTGTGTACAGTTTGATGTGGGGTGAGTGAGTGATTGTTGTTTAACACCAACTCAGCAATTTTTTAGCTACCGGTATATCATGGGGAGAACAAGTTAATTTTCAATGAGATGATGGCAGTTTGATGTGGAGATGAATACATACACTACATGTACAATGTACATGTATACTTGTAACTAAAAGATCAGTAGGATAGGCTTATGACATCATCATGTTGAAAATGAAATATTTAAAATGCAAAATTTTACACAAGAAATATAGTCAGTACATGATTGTATTATAATAATAGAAAAAAATGTTCAAAGTATGGACATCAATCGAATTGAGATTTATTTTTTGAAAAAAATAATTGTAGTTGTAGGGAAAATTGAGAGTTTCTGAATATTTGTTTTACCATTGTCTGATGTTGTCTTATGTTTTGCATGCCACTGGACTTCTTTGTTGAATTATCTCAATTTTTTTCATATTAATTTTAGATCAAAATTTGGTGCAGATTTTACTAGGAAAAATGTTTATGATTTAATAGATTTTTATTACCCATTTTCCACAGCTTAAATATATCAGGAAAAAAACCCAATAAATTAATGAAACTCACTGATCATCAAGTTTAAGGTAGACTTTTCACTTGGACAATGTGCTATAATTTCAATCTATGACAATAAATGTCAATACCATAATTTCAATCTATATTTCTTAATTAATAAATTTGTCTGTCTGTGATCTTTGACTGATCAATATGGAGTTTATTTGATTTGCCAGGTCAAATAGAGTTCATGTGCACTGTAATCTTGTAATCTGTACCTAAAACAAGGGTAGGGGATATTACTTCAAAGCTCTTCCTAGTTGTCTAGTGTACTTTGATGGGGTATCCCATGACAACAAAGAGAATCTCATAATTTCATCACTATTAATCACCCTAGTTATTGTTTTACCTCTTTGTAGGAAAGCAGTTGTGTACATTGTAAAAGCATACATTTTGATTCATTGTTGTTCTTGCTGTATTCAGAGGTCCTCTTTTGTAACTCACCCGTCCAAAGGCCATGTGAGCTATTGTTATCACTTACCGTTAAATGTCCCTCAGTCTGTCCGTCGTTTGTCTTTACATTTTCACGTTTTGATATCTCCTGAAACTACTAGCAAGATTGGAACAAAACTTTGTAAGAATGATGTTTTTGAGATACTCTATAAAAAAAATTACACACCATTTGATTTCATCTTTATCTCACAAAAAAAGATGGCTGCCACAGCCAGT
The DNA here is from genome assembly GCA_002080005.1 of Gigantidas platifrons. Lineage (NCBI taxonomy): Eukaryota > Metazoa > Mollusca > Bivalvia > Mytilida > Modiolidae > Gigantidas > Gigantidas platifrons. The sequence continues at coordinate 60,398 of MJUT01031641.1, forward strand.
TCTGGTTTTTTATTGTCTGGAACTTTGAATATCTTCTCCCCTGGATCTACAGGTTCAAATGATTTTTTACATACAGTAGGTAGACTGAACAAATGGTGTATGTGAAATATTTCTCTACAAAGACAAAAACATAGCAGGGATAAGCCTTTCTTGTCTCAGAAACTACAGACTTGCTTGAACTCAAACAGAGCATGAAAACCAGGGAAGCAATTAAGCTCAGGTCAGCCTCTTGTATAGTTTTTAAATTGATTTTTATGACCTGGAAAAAAGTTTGGGGGGGATATATGTTGACCACAATTATTTGGGTAATAATTTACTGGTAATAATGTAATTAAACAGTTGGACAGGTGTATATAGATATTTATGGACTTTATTTATAATGATAATAATCAAGTCGCCTCTCTTCAAACTAAAGACAAATTATACTGGTTACTGAATAATGAAAATATAAATATTATAAATAAATTATCGGAATTTATTCTAAAAAACTTTGAAAAAAGATCATCCCTTAACCAGAACACATAATAAGTACTATTATTAAATTCATTTGTGTGCAAGCTCATATTTATATGTATTATACCCTCAATACTTATACAATTAATATCTTAGCAACACACCATACCTATACTTAGTCCTCCTCTCAAGGCCAGCTAGATTATTGCATAAAATTATCTGTTCATTATTCATGTTATTATATATTAATTACTCATGCATGTTGTATTATGTAAATTATGTTGGTTTTGTGTTTGTGTGGTATTCTTTCTTTTTTGGATTTCTATCTTTGAATGTTTTCTTGCCCCTTGTGGGCCCAAAATTGGTTTAATAAAATTATCTTATCTTATCTTATCTTATCTTATCTTATAGATGAAAATAAAACTAGAACACTAGGGTAATACATTCAGTTTTATTTATTTTTATTTTGCCATTAATAAAAACAAATAATGTTAAAGAGACAGCTTTATGAAGACCCAAAAAAAAACTAGATCACTGAGAAAAATATAAGATTTATTTAAACAACCTATATTTTATATGCAAAAATATTATTATGTTATGAGAGCATCAAAGGAATGTATGAATGCCCACAGGTATTTTATGTACATTTTACACATTGTATACATATTTATATATGTAAACAAATATATACTAGTAGGCTATGACAATCCCTTTCTAAGGCAAACATCTTGAAATGGTCGACAGAAGATAAGTTCTGTGTCAATACACTGGTGTGTGTTTTATCAGTTTAAAGTAAATAATTAATAGGATGGTTTTTTGTTCTGTACAATATATTTCTCTGTCTCTATACATGTATATGCATAATTAAAATACAGATTAGACTTTATGGCCATATATAATATTATGTTGTTTTTATGAGTGTGTCACTGGTTATATAAACTGTGTGACTGACTCGTGTATTACTATTTTGTTTATGATTGTACATGTACATTGTATGCCTGAATTTGGACCCTGATATATTTTTTTTTTTTTTTTAAATTATGAAAAAAAAAACGAAAAAAAAGACTGCTCTATTAGAATAGTTAATAAATTTGATAGAAAAATCATAGAAACAGAGACAAGATCAATTCCCATGACTATTCACTTCAGGAAAAGTGCTGGGGTTAAACTAGTTTTATGGGCTTTAATGAATTTGTGTGTTTTCAATTCTTGTACATCAATGTTAGATGGTAATGTAGTGCCTAGTGGGTTTCCTATGTAAATTACTGACTATTGGACAACAAATAAAAAATCTTAAGTATTTCTGCTAATATTCACCACGAGAAGCTTATATACAATGAATAACATTGGTTCTGAACTTCCCTTGTCAGAGTCTAAATGTCAATGAGAATCAAGCGTTATTACCACGACTGTTAAAGTAGCTACACATATAAGTCAGAATCAGATTGTGTAACATTGGTTCAGAGCTTCCCTCATCAGAGTCTAAATGTCAATGAGAATCAAGGGTTATTACCACGACTGTTAAAGTATCTACACATATAAGTCAGAATCAGATGTCTCATTCAGACAAATTATTCATAATATAATCAGACACAGTTAAATGGTATACTAGAATATTGATGGACAATGATCACCTAGGGACAGGTCAAATGTTATTAGTAATACTCAGTAATGGTATCATATGGCTACTTAATTTTATACTGTAAATGATTCCCCAAAATCTGTTTTGAACGTCATGAGGGATTTTGACAATAACCAGAGTGGCAGTGTCCAACTCCTATCTGGTCTAAAAATAATTAGCAAGATATCTGATTGATTTATAGGTGTTTTGGATAATTAGGTTACATATAGAATGTAAACATTGATTTTGTCTGTTCAGCAAATGAACAAATAATATGTGTCGGCAAAGAAAACATCTTTGAAATAAATTCCATATTTCTGCAGACCATTTACAGGTATTTTGATTTGATGTAACATAACCAAGCCATAAAAATGGCCCTTCTCAAATGATTTTATTACTTTTCTTTTTATTTTTATTTAATTTGATTTTAGTAAGATTTTTTAAGTTGTAGTAATATGCATATGCCCACTTTAAATACCTTGATAAAAACTTATTATACCCCCCCCGCAAACAAAGTTTAGGGGGGTATATAGGTTTCATCCTGTCCGTCTGTCTGTCCGCATAGAGGGTACATGGTTTGTCCGTGCAACTCCTCCTACAGTTTTTCTGCTAGGAAGTTTTTATATTGCAGATCGTTTGTGCATACATCAAAGATGTGCATGTGGTAAGGATTTTGATTTTCATGATATTTTACCAAAAATATAGATTGCTGAACTTAGTCTTTTTTTGGTGAATTTGGCTAAAAGGGTACATGGTTTGTCCGTGCAACTCCTCCTACAGTTTTTACGCTAGGAAGTTGTTATATTGTAGATTGTTTGTACATATATCAAAGATGTGCATGTGGTAAGAATTTTGATTTTTGTGCATTTTTACTAAAAATATAGATTGTTGAACTCAGCCATTTTTGTGTGAATATGGCAAAAAGGGTACATGGTTTGTCTGTGCAAATCCCCCTACAGTTTGTAAGTTAGGAAGTTTTTACATTGCAGAACATTTGTAATCATATCAAAGATGTGCATGTTGTAAGGATTTTGATTTTCATGAATTTTACCAAAAAATATAGATTGTTGAACTTAGTTATTTTTTTTTATTTGTGAATTTGGCTGAAAAGGGTACATGGTTTGTCCGTGCAACTCCTCTTACAGTTTTTATGCTACGACGTTTTTATTTTGTTGAATGTGTTAAACGTTATAATTTGACAAATAATATATTTTCCATGTAGACTTAGTTTTCAATAATCTTGGACACAGTCAGAGTGAAGCGGGGGGGGTATTAGTCCCGCTATGCGGACAGTTCTAGTTATAAATTACTATCAAAACTTTTTTTTTTTGACTCGGAATCAGGATAATGTGTCAGAGTGGGGCGATATGTCTGTCCACAGACTGTTGTTTCAGTGAGCTAGAATTATAGAAATCCAACTCAGCATGTTGGTCTAGTACAAAGTGAACCTCATCATCATCTCATTGAAAATTAACTTGTTCTCGCTATGATAAGCTGCAAAATTAAACAACAATCACTCACTCATTTCACTTTTTTTTTTATAATAGACTGTATTTGATCTTTTATCAGGGTACAAGTCAAGGAAGTCAAGAATCACTAGATAAACAGTCACAACAGACTAAGAGTTTTGATGCTGTAGTTTTCGATGTTTTACGGGTTTCTCCAGATGATTATGCCGTAAGTCAAAGATAGTTAATATATGGGTTACCGGTAGATTTAGATTTAAAATGAAGCGATCCTCAGTTATCACATTAGAATATCAAGAGACGTAAAGAATTAAAATATATTCTCAGTTAAAAACAATAGAGTATGGTGATTAGTTACTACTTGTAAATGGATTTTGGATTTACATAATCCTCGAGTGAAAAAAATTATTGGAAAAAAAAACGTTATTGAAACTTTTTTCCCCTGGTACTAAAACTTGCTTTTTACTGAAACTACAATAGGTCCTGGCTTGGGACAGACTCAAAAATGTGACTGGATTAAGTCAGTTAATGGGATCCCAACATTCCCCTCTTGATAACTGGATCTCCATCGCCAATATAAACAAATAATTAAAAAAACCTGCACAGACTATATTTTGGAATTTTTCCAACTTTTCCACTTTGCATGGCTCCAAAAATATTTCCATTGACATGTTGAAAGTTTAATAGTTATAGGATTTTTAAATTTAGAATAAATATTTGTAAGTAAAAAGTATTGACTATTTATACAATGATGAGTTATAATGAAAATGAAACTAAATCAGACTTAATTTTCATTCTGAGATTGTTTACTTTTTCTTACAATGGGGTGGTCATGGTCGTGACCGTATGGTAGTTGGATTTACAGCTACCTGTGCAATCAATGCTTATCACTACTAACGCTCTGAGTTTGAATCCCGCTAATGATGAGGTGTATTGGATACAATATCATGTGATAAAGTTTGTCAGTGACTTACGAAAGGTCGGTAGTTTTCTCCAGGTACTCTGGTTTCCTCCACCAATAAAACTTAATGTCACGACATAACTAAAATATTGTTGAAAGTGGCATTAAACACCATAAACCAACCAAACCTTAACCAGAGAGGTTTGAGATACACCTTCTCTTCACAGTTTAAATATTTTTGTTTATTGCAGGGCCAGGTGGCTCAATGAGTTAGGTAGTTGTATTACCTAACAACGTATTACCTAACAACACGTACAAGCCTATCACCAATATGGCGTGGAGTAGCGCCCGGCTTTGTAAATTACAAAAAAGGGTGCACTCGACTCGCAGCCTTAAGTGATAATGTTTACCAGTTGATTGCCCATGGTCGGTGGTTATTTCCAGGTACTCTGGCTTCTTCCAACACTAAAACTGGTCGCCGTGATATAGCTGAAATATTACTGAAAGTGGCATTAAACACAATAAAAAGCAATCAATTTTGTTCATTGCATGCCTGTATTTTGGACAATCATGTTGGTTTTACCTGTTTCCCAACTGACCCACCAAAGTTAGAACTACCCAAAACATTTTATTATAATTTTTGTAAAAAAAAAAACCTATTTTTCACATATTTTTACAACAAAAATTTGTCTTTTTGGAAGGAAGACAAATCCTACCTACCGACCTATAGCTACCTACCCACTTCTCAAAATGTGGGTGGCAAACAATAAACCAATTATTTTTTAAGGATAGCCTAGACACACCTGTTTTAATCACCTGTATTAGTTTAAACATATTTTATTAATTAATGAATAATGTTACACAATTAGATCAATTTCAATATGATATAATACACATACATCATATTACATGTAATTAAAGGGATTTGTAAACAAGTTTCATAAAACTTATATCACCTGTAATTATGATACACCTCCAGTTTGAAGACATCTTTGTTTTATTTACAGAGTCAAATTACTTTGATGGATTTACCTGTGTTCCAATCTATACAGCCTGATGTAAGTAATAACGTAGGTTGGTGATTTATATAAAGTACTTAGAGAACATCAATGGAGTACTCCCACAGTTGTACGTAGGTAAAATGGTTCAAGTCGTTAAAAATAAAAAAGGTGTATAGAAATGTTATATAATATAAACTCTTTTCAAATATATAATAGAGAAAATTGAAAGGGCAATCAAGGATGGACAATCCAGATACACTGGCAACATTGGGTACACGAAGAAGAGAAACAGAAAAAAAACAAGACAACACTGCACGAAAACTAAGAAATGAACAAAACTGACACTGTTTGGTTGCAAACTTTTTAGAAGATGAACAGACCAGTCACCTATACCAAGTTACTAATTGTGTCAATAGTTTAGCCGAGTCTACGAGAGGAATCATAATCTGTTGCTGGCTGTGTCAGTGAAGGAGTGTTTTTATACCCCCACTCGTAGAGAGGGGGCTATATTGCAATCACCTTGTCCGTCCGTCCATCCGTTCACACTTTCGTAACAGATATCTCAGCTTCTACTGGAAGAAATGATTTTATATTTGATATATGGCTTTGGCATGGTGACTTGTACCGTGTCTTCCCTTTCCAGGTTTACGGTACATCTACTTCCTGTTTACCGTGTGACTTACAAATGAACGAGTGGGGGGTATTCTTAGCACGACATGGCGTGCAACATCTTGTTTTGTTTAACACTAAATGACAAATTTGTCACAGCAAGAACAAATTAATATGATGATGACAACATACTAGACCAGCATGCTTAGTTAGATTTTTATAGTGGTAGCTAACTGGAACATGCAACTGGTCTAGGTGAGTCCTGCCACTCATCATTTGTGTATGGAACTCACCATTTATACACAAAAAAAAACCAAAGAATGCCTTAGTGAGGACTCGTAACATTTTAGTTGTGATTTGTCAAAATTTTATACCACAAGATTCTCTACAAGCATTATCACTATAATCACAGCTTGTTGACCTATCGGTCTCGTTGGAACATCAGAGATAATATATGTCTCGACTTTCATAACAGCTGTTATTCTATATTAATTTTATGATTTTTCTGACCATTAAGGATTTATTAGGCTTCACAGTGCTACATGTAACACTACTAATTGTTATTTCAAGCCATTTACAACAACTTTAAGATTAGAGTTTTGTACTGATTTGTGTTGCAGCAGCAAAAATCAAAATATGACATTTCCCTAAGGTTTGTGATAATGGGATAATGAATGATGCCTTTCCTTCCACTGAAAGACTTATTATGAAATCAAACTTTTTGTCAATATCAAGGACATGTAAAAATAACTACTTCTTGAAAAAAAATCACTAGTTTCCAGACTGACAGTAGTTATTTTAAGTGTATTGGGTGATTGGTCATTTTTTGTTCCTTAAAATTTCCCCAAAAGCGTCTCGGTAAGAAAAACTTTTTAAAAAAAATTGTTGAAACTCTGATGTAATTGATAAAAATAGCAAAGAAAATCATTTTCTCATTTATCAAAGCCATCTACAAAATATTATTGTTTGAAAAATGACAATAAAACTGTAGGTATGTCAGAGTATGTAAAATGGCAGGATATTATGTTTAGGTGTCAAAATAAATCGGTGACCTAGTAACAGAATTGACACGGATATTAATAGCTTAAAAACATCGTAAACAGACGGGAAAAGTGTATACAAACATGAAGATTTGGTAAATATCCACAATAAATGTTAAAAAACTTTAGCATAGTACAATCTTGTAATGATAATATTGTTTCAGGTTGTGTGTTTTGGGTTTTTTTTCTTTCTAAAAGGTGGGGATGGGGGTTGTGATAAAATTAAATTAGCCACATCTTTGTCTAAATTAAAATAGCATTGTTATTTCCATTTTATATGAGAAATTTGACATCTAATAATTGAATATTAATTTTGTAATAAACAACATCTGTTCATAAAAATCTAAGAAAAAAGGCACTATTTCAACTATTGTATCAAAGATAAATGTTTTCTTCTCCAATTCGAGTTGAAAACATTATTTGGAAATAAAATGTGTCAAACTTGTTCCTAAAACATAGAAAATGAGGGGGAATGGGTCATAGAGACAGTGTATAGGAAGATACCCCCCCCCCCACTTTCATCACTACTAATTTGGCTGTAGATGAACAGTTTCACACAACATTAGAAATTGTCAGATAAGAAAATAGGAAGACACCTGTAATGTATTTTATGCTTAAGCTTAATTGTTTTGATATTTTTTCAGGAACTGACGTCATGTGCTTGGACAACTAAAGAAAAGTTGATAAAGGCCCCAAATGTTGTTGCTTTTACAAGACGATTTAACCATGTAAGTTTAAACATTAAAGAAGAACAGATGAAAAAAAATTGTCAACAGCATAGGCTGAAATTTCATAAATTCATAAATACATGTAATTTTCAATATTAAAATGACAGCAACAAGTAAGAACTGTTGCAACGCTAGAGTAGATTATGGATGGTACAATTAAACAGGTGAATGGGACAGAAACATCTTCTTCTTAGTAATGTAAATTTGATTGCGAATGTTATTGTTGTTAAAAAACAAAAACTGAAATGAAATAAATGACTATCGGGTTTGGTTTATTGTGTTTAATGCCACTTTCAACAATATTTCAGTTATATCGTGGCGATCAGTTTTATTGGTGGAGGAAAACGGAGTACCCAGAGAAAATCACCGACCTGTTACAAGTCACTGACAAACTTTATCACTTAATGTTGTATCGAGTACACCTCGCCACTAGCAGGGCTCGATCTCACAATGTTAGTGGTGATAGGTACTGATTTCACAGATAGTTGAAAATCCAATTACCATACGATCATGACCATGATGGTCCCTCTTAGTAATGTAAATTTGATTGTGATTGTTGAAATGAAATAAACGACTATCGGTAGAATTTTAATCAATTTAACATATTAAGTTGCCATTATTCTCAACCTTTTTCATGGACAAATGTACTAATACGACATTTGATATAATGATGATGCGGATACTGAAAATTATCTGTCAATATTATGTTAAGCACATTATGATGTAACATGACCCATAATAACAATATGGTTAGTTTTGAAGGTCTTGACAAACATTATCAAAAGTAATTCAGCTCATTCTATTGGACTCCATGTGATGCTACCCTGGTACTACTATCGTAGTGATATTGTCTGTCTCGACCTTTCAGATAGCCGTTATTCTATACATATTGAGGAGAGCACAAAATTATGAAAATTGATGTCCAACAAATAAATATGATTTCACGGTACTTTTTTTTATTTTGTAGGTAAATTTTTGGGTACAGAGAGAAATATTAAATTGTCAAACCATGAAAACAAGATCTGAAGTTTTAGCTCATTTTATTAAAATTGCAAAGGTAAGAAAATTGTAGGTTAAATTTCACAAACACAGGAGCTTTTTATGTGTGAATATGGAAGAAAAGGTATGGATATTGGTAGCAAAATGCCAACTTCCAAAAGCTTACAAGGTTACTAAAACTTGCCCTTAGGGGCAGAAATAGGGCGATTTCATTGAAACCAGGGCAAAAAAGTCGACCACTTTGCCTGGTTTGGTGAGCACTGCTGATGTATTGAATTTTACTTGTGTCATTAAAAGATATTTATAATACAAATGTATATCTGTATTATTACAACTTGTATAAATAATGTATGGGATATTGTGGAAAAAAAAGCAATATGATATTTTATTATATATGAAATTTATCTGTTGGTTAGAGTTACAGAAAACAGCAGGCATTATTTTGTTGAAGAGTAGTATAATGAAATACAGATTAACATGCTCTTAACAGTGAAGTAGAACCTATCTGATAACGATGTATTCATTTTTAAATCTCTTCAATTAGAAATATGTTGAAGTCTAACTAAAAAAAAAATCCAACAGTTTTAGTATTGCAAAATCTAATTTTTATATGTACCCAATTTATTTTTGGTTAATTTATGATTCTTTTAGTAAGAAAAAAATATGAATATAAATGAACATGAGAGACTATCCAACATTACACTTAGACACAATTAAAAGACATAGGAACAGCATTTTTACTTAACTGAAGTTTAGTACATTTTAAGAAAAATGAACAGCAGAGTTAGGACAAAATTCCCTTAGGAACAACTTTTGGGTTCAAAATAGATGTTTACAGATTAAATATGAAACAATTTGAAATATTATCACAAAAAATTGATATTAAGATTACATAGGATTCCAGTTTACTATTATTTTTGTTTACAATATTTATTGTTTTTATTTTACAGAGATTATTAGAATTAAACAATTTACATGCTGTTATGGCAGTCATATCTGCATTACAGAGTGCTGCTATTTTTAGATTATCCAAAACATGGATGGTAAGAAATCTTTATTATTGTTTTTTTCTGATTTCCCATAATGCATTTGTAACAGTAGAGCATGTTTTACCTCTGAAAAATGCAATGTCCCCTATGGGATTACCCGAGGACCTCTAGCATTGTAAGCCACTGCTCTACCAACTGAGCTTAAGGAGATCTCCACCAATACAGTTAGCAGAGGTGGTTATGAACTTACTACGGTTCCTATAACCTTAGGTCGGGGAGCGTTCTCGTTACACATTAATAAACAAACCATTAATACAATAACAACATTTCTGACATATGTGATGAAGTATTAGAATTATGCAAATCAATAGTACAGTATTTTATTATGTCTGATGGTGAAATGTTTTGAAAAGCAAAACACTAAAACATATATTCAGATAATGTTATTTTTATACGGCGTTTGCTTGCAAGAGCATTGACAACAACACAGGTTTTTAAAAGGCTTAGGGCTATGGTGTTTAGCGCCACTTTCAACAATATTTCAGTTATAATTGGCTTTCAGTTTTATTCGTGGAGGAAACGAGTACTTGGAGAACATCATCGACATGCCGCAAATCACTGACAGCTTATCACAGAAAGTTGTATAGAGCACACCTCTCCATGAGTGGGATTTGAACTCACAACTTATTGGTGATAGGCATTGATAGCATAGGTAGTTGTAAATCCACACGATCACGACCACTACAGTCCCTTTAGAGTCTTTGTACTATTGTACTATATAAGTAAATAACTGCATGTAATACACCCTCATTTATACTGCTGGTTTTTAGATCAGTTATTGGGATAAGCTAGGGTGGCAATATATTGAGGGAGAAATTTATATCAGTACTATGTATGCATTCTTTTTGGAAATTTGACTTTGAAATTTGGTGACTATAAGAGAAGTTGGTGGATGAAAGAAGGGTGGTATCACAAGTTTACACTGTATGAATAATTATATATGGTTTTCATTCTGACAGATGCTTTCACGAAAAGACAAAGCAGTGTATGAAAAAATAGCAGATTTATTTTCTGAAAATAACAATCGGCAACGACTGAGAGAGAACATGGAAAATGTCAAGCTACCTTGTATACCGTATTTAGGTATGTATAATATGCATCTATAGTATAGGGGTTTGAAATTTACAGCATTCTAACATCATTCAATCCTAGGTTTAGTCTCATTGGTGAATATGCTGTGAAGATGTGAGAGGAGGCTACTTGTCATCCAACTGCATGAGTGGAGAATTGAAACTCCACCTGAGCTGTACTGTACTTAATTTTGCATTTGTCTTGGGTATGAAATTAACAAGAAAAAAAGGCTATCTTAAAACCACTTTTCTGCTGTTTTCTCAGGAAACAGTCAAGTTACATATTTTTGTTTTGTTACAAACATATGTATATATATATCAGTGTGAGTATTTAAACAAAATTGACAATATTTTTTCTTAAAATAACTTCCACAATTTATTTTAAAAAAATCACATCTAATTAGTAAAAGTACTAGTTACTTAACCTGTCATAAGTAACATTACTGTTTATTTAACATTTCATGAGTAAAATTAAGAAATAAATCATGGAAGCCAGAATGTGTTGAGAGTTTTAACATGGATTGGTGGATATTAGTATTTTATCCCGAGCCAGAAGCGAGGGATAAAATTTACTAATATCTGCCAATCCATGTTAAAACTCAAAACACATTCTGGTTTCCATGATTTATTTCGATTCTGATATGTCTAAGAGTACAAATATGGTAGTATACTTTGATTGGAAGACGGTAATTTATACATACGCTTGCGGAAAATGTCGCACACAATTTATGTAACTCGAATAATACTGCGCCCTCTATCGGCATTATTCAGGTCACAATTTATGCTGCCAATGGAAACGTCAGTCACATTCATCGGTGCATGTGCTAATGAGATAATACGAAGAAATAATTCTGTTTTTTTTTAACAAAGGGAAAGAGTGAGGTCATGTTAGAATCACTAATTAACAACTCATGAGTAAAAAGACTGTTCACTTAAAGCTAGTTACATAATAATGTGACAAATTTTTACTTACTTAATTAGAAAAAAGGACCAAAAAAATTAATGCTGTTTCAAAATGACATCGTTATCTATATAACTTTAAAAAAAGAGAAGTGCATTATGGAATGAAATTGGTGGGGAGAAATCAATAACTTTTATAGGTAATTGGGGAGCAATTGTTTCTTAATTAATTCATAAAATGGCAAACTGGTACCTGGAAGTACAGCTTTGTTACTGAAACTTGTCCTCACATTAAACTATCTAGAGACAATATAAAGGACATTGTCTGTGATCACTTTAATAATAAAATAACAACCAAATGTCCATTAAAGTGTTGATTGCCTTTAGATTTTATGTTTATTGGTGTACTTCACACTATTGTATAAGATATTTATTACTACAGAGACACAAGATATAGAAGTTCTATAGATATAAAGTTATTCTTGTGAATGGTGCATCAATTTGACTAAAACATAAAATGACAGTTTGGCATGGTAGTTAATATGTCATCATGTGTCATAAAATGTCAGATTTGTTGTTTTATGCTTGGAAACTTATATCTGAACCTTGAAATACAGAGAAATCTTCTTGTGTCAAAGTTGTTTAAACATACTGTTAGCTATATTTTTGTAGAGTAAATTCTGATTCTGTAAATCCACTTGTACAAGAAGCCTGTACTGTTAATAAATCCCTACATACAGAGGGGGTTTATTCATGGTACACGTTTGCTACAAGTCTATTTGAGGAATTTGGTCTTGATATTGAAGAATTTGAAAATTTACATGAACCATTTAATAATATTAAATATTCTATTAAGAAAAAAATTAAGAAAATAGTCTATGATTTTTACCATCAGAAGACATTAAATAAACTCGCATCCTTTTCTGAAAATTCTAAACTTCATATATATGGTAAATTAAAGTCTGAAATTAAACTAGAGCAATACTTATTAGAGATATCAAATTTTAAAACTCGTCAATTGTTTACTAAATTTCGTGTTAGTGACCATAAACTAGAAATAAAAACCGGAAGATATCAAAATATTCCCAGAGATAAAAGACTATGTAAATTTTGTAACTCTAATGAAATTGATGATGAATATCACTTCATGTTAAATTGTAATAAAAATAAATTGCCAAGAGATCAATTGTTTTTATTAATAAATCAATTAAATCCACATTTTATACAAGATCAACCACTCCAAAAATTGAAACAAATTTTAAATCCTAATTTTGAACTTTTGTCAGCTGTGGGAAACTTTTTGAAGCAAGGTATAGATTTGCGAGGGTAAAGTCCAGGTTGGCCAAGGATTTGTCATTTTATTTGTGATTTGTATTGTTTTGTTTAGTTTGTATTTACTTGGCCCCTATGGGCGTAATTTTGCAAATAAAGATTATTAATAGTATTTGATATATCAGTGTTCTTTGTGTCATAAAATGTAAAATTTGTTGTTTTATACCTGGAAACTTGTATCTGAACCTTGAAATACAGAGAAATCTTCTTGTGTCGAAGTTGTTTGGAACTACTATTGTAGTATTTGATATATCAGCCAGAGAATTATGTCCTTTGTGTCATAAAATGTAAGATTTGTTGTTTTATACTTGGAAACTTATATCTGAACCTTGAAATACAGAGAAATCTTCCTGTGTCGAAATTGTTTGAACCTTCAATTTTCGTGTCGGCCTCCAACAGAAATTATAGTAGGTTTCCATGACCTACATTTAACACTTCATTGAATTCATTTACCTTTAGTCAAAGTTTTTTTTCACTTGGTGTGGTGGTGCACATCCAATTGTATTATTAGAAGCTTGGTTGATCTAGGTGGTCCAGTGTTTTATTACTCCAGACCACCGGACAAACATCACTGATGTGGGTTCAAACTGAGTTACCCCACTCAAATATTAATGTTTCAGACACATACCCACCTGGTAGTCATGATATCAGGGATGATTTTTTGTTAGTTATTTAACTGATTTTTCCTATTTTCCTGTGAAAAAAGGAAAATCCAAAACTTGTAGGACACAGTCTGAACAGGCCAAAAATATACTATTTGAAAGTGTGTGTAGATGGATTTTGCTATTTTTGCGTTATTATATTTTCTAACCAGAATCACCCCAGTAGTGTAGTTGAAAAATTGCTAAAAACTTATGGTAAACACCAACACCACAACATTGTCTTTATTATAACAGTACATGTTGTGGAGGCTTAGCCTTGTGTACCTGTGATAAATCAGCTGATCTCCTGTCAGTATTAATTTAATGTAAATATTATATTTCAAAACAATGTCAGAAGAGATATTTATTTACACTGCATAGTTTTTGTCTTTTTATAACATAGATATAGGTAATTATAAGTATTTATGTCGGGAACATCACATGATAATAATCTAGGGCAATTGTTTCTGCCAGAATTGTTATGTTTTTATCATGTCATGCATCGTTTAACATCATAGCTTTGTTTACTACACTTGAATCAGCTGCCAAGGGGAAGTAACTTGTTTTTGTTTACCTTTTTGGCAACATTTCTAAGATTTTTTTGTTAACCTTTAACCTTTGACTTCTCGATCATGTAGCAATGATATTTAAGTGCAGATGTTTTTTACAGACATAATAATGGTGGAATGGGCAGTATGACAATTATTTGTTGATTATTTAAAGGTTAATTACAAGTGTTAATAGACCGTTAAATGTTTTTAGCAGAATACTTATAAAAAAAGAGAATATTTATAAAGATATTTTGGGAAACAAAATATTTGCTTAAAGGTGAAAAGTATGATAAAGTGCGAATGAGTAAAACACTCATAGAAACAGTTTAACAGAAACTACAGACAATGAACTAAAGTATGATAAAGACTGAAAGAGTAAAACACTCATAGAAACAGTTTAACAGAAACTATGTTGGACGTAAAGATTGAGAGCAGCATCTGGTTGTATGTAATCCTCATGAAATAAATAAAGAATTAAATTAAGATAAAGACTGAACTGTTTGCAGACACTGTTGTTTTTTAAACAATAAAGTAGCTATAATCTTTAACATGATTTTCAAAATTTTATTGGTGACGTAGATGGTCATTTCGTTAACAAAAGTTTTATGTGATATTTCCATAGTAAATTGACCAATGAAATGTAATGACCTGATCAGTCGTCTTCTCATTTAATATGTTGACAGTTCATCAAGTCTATAGGATGAGCTGACCATAATTTGTTGATGGAATTATCCTAGAATGAACATGTTGGCCAATCATTTTTCTGTTGACCTTGACCTCTGTTTTTCTTAAAATTGTGACCCAAATGAATCCTGGTAAACCTCCAAATTTTCAAACACAGAATTGACAGCAACAAAAACAGATGGAAAACTAGGTCCTTGTTTAGGTATAGTCTCAAAATGTTGGTTTCTCAATCACCATATGCATGTTTTGTGAATCAACCATATTTTGTTTATACATGATAAAGTGCTTAATAATAAGATTATCAATAGGTCATATGTCACCTCATATTGACCTCATTTACACATGTGTCCACATTCAATAACATGAGTTTCGTCATTCTTCATCGGCCATGCTGGGGTAGATAAGATATCTCAATGTGTCTTCATTTCCCGTTAAACAGGTTTTAATAGAAAGTCTTCATATAAGAATAGTTTGAAGATAACAAAGGGGTAATCAGAATCTGTAAATTGAAGAAGAACAGACAACACAATGGTCAAAAGAAAAAGGACAAACAACGATCAACAAAACATACATATAAAACTAAAGATCGAGTAACACGAACCCCACTAAAAACTGGGGGTGAACCCAGGTGCTCCGGATGGGTAAGCAGTTCTTGCTCCACTAGTGACACCGGTCGTGTTAATCTAGTTACAAACCCAGTGATAAGTCTTGTATGCATCATTAAGTAATTATTTGTATTTAATTTTAGGTCTGTATTTGTCTGATTTGATCTACATTGATGTAGCTCATCCTCATTCAGGAGGACTTGAGAGTCATCCGAGGAGGTTACAGATGAACAATATACTGAGAGTAATAGCTGACTTCCAACAATCAAGTTATGGTGAGTCTTTAAACAGACATTTACTAAGTTAATGTGAGTCTATAAACAAACATTAACCAAGTTATGGTGAGTCTTAACAGACATTTACTAAGTTAATGTGAGTCTATAAACAATCAAGTTATGGCAAGTCTTAACAGACATTTACTAAGTTAATGTGAGTCTATAAATATAGATTCTCCTTCAGTTGCCCGTGGGTTATGATATTTCTCCACGTGATTATTTAACACGAACTTTATTTCAAAAGCCGTCAAACGAGTCAAATGCGGGGAAATGCACGAGACATTTTAATCCTAGAGGATTACAGATTTTTCCATCACTGGTTCAGCAGGGTTAAAACGACGTCATAATGGGAGAAACAAACATTAACCAAGTTATGGTGAGTCTTAACAGACATTTACTAAGTTAATGTGAGTCTATAAACAATCAAGTTATGGTGAGTCTTAATAGTCATTTACTAAGTTAATGTGAGTCTATAAACAAACATTAACTAAGTTATGGTGAGTCTTAACAGACATTTACTAAGTTAATGTGAGTCTATAAACAATCAAGTTATGGCGAGTCTTAACAGACATTTACTAAGTTAATGTGAGTCTATAAGCAATCAAGTTATAGTGAGTAACAGACATTTACTAAGTTAATGTGAGTCTATAAACAATCAAGTTATGGCGAGTCTTAACAGACATTTACTAAGTTAATGTGAGTCTATAAACAATCATGGCGAGTCTTAACAGACATTTACTAAGTTAATGTGAGTCTATAAACAATCAAGTTATGGCGAGTCTTAACAGACATTTACTAAGTTAATGTGAGTCTATAAACAAACATTAACCAAGTTATAGTGAGTCTTAACAGACATTTACTAAGTTAATGTGAGTCTATAAACAATCAAGTTATAGTGAGTCTTAACAGACATTTACTAAGTTAATGTGAGTCTATAAACAAACATTAACCAAGTTATGGTGAGTTTATAAATCGACATTTACCTTAACTGAGTTGTGTTGAGTCAATAAAAATACATTTACCAATTTGATATGAACATGTGATAGAATAATATTGTATCATGTATTTGAAACCATAATGTTTTACTTTGATGTGGTATGTCAGGACAGATTAAAGATAATAAGAGATTATCACAATGTTGTATTTGATAATTCAATTTAAATTCACTCATGTGTTGTGTAAATGGTGGTAGTTTCCCTTATTAGATTGATTGATTGGTGTTTAATGCCAAATTTAGCAGTATTTCAGCTATATCGTTGTGTGAACAAACTTTTCCATTTCTTAGAAAAATCGATCCAAAAACAAAGTGATGTCGCACATTCAGGGTCCGAAATTAACGGACGTTAAGACGCATTTTGCATGTACTTTTCCGATTTTTCCTCTAAAAAATATGTAGTGGAAGCAAAATATTGTGTGTATGTTATTTTCAGTAGATTGAATGAAGCAGAAAGATCGAGAATTGACAAAAAACATGTTTCCTTTCATTTATTAGCAAACGATACTGATACCGTATCTCAATCGTGACCGAAACCCAGTTCAAACATCGGAGCCTCTCGGGAGTATTTATTAGCAATTGCAGCGGTGCTCCGTAATTGGAGGAAAATAGTTTAACACGCACAAGAACCTTGACGAATACCACAACATCCGGTAAATTGGTGTCACGACCCGAAATGATTTTGAACTATTTTAAAAGTAAAAATAGGCCTACTGACAACATAATATGTGTATCTCAATCTGTTCTATCAACATCTTTCTTCTGTAAATTTATTTAAGCAAACTTTGATTAGAGTTTATCATTATTATATTTTTGAAATGCTCACAGAAAAAAAAAATGCTTCAAAGTTTACAATATTCACACAATTTGCTTGTAACAATTTTGGTAACAAGCAATAATTTGCTTGTGGACATAAAAGTTAATTTCTGTGCCTGACATTCTAAATCACCTGAAAATAGATTCTTCATATAAAATTTCGTGAAACATACAGAAATTAGTTATTAAAAAAAAAAAAAGTCCAATCATAAAATATGTCGAAAAGAAGACAAAAGGAACTGCTTCCTGTGAAATAGGAGTAAAGAAAAGAAACAAAATTCAAAGCCAACAAAGAGGAATTGACATCAAATTTATCCAGAAGTTGAACTTTGAACAAAGGGAAAGTCTTTATTGCTTTTGAATTAGTATGCTTGATCAGAACTTGAGATATTGTCAGGACCAATTATATGACAGTCAAAAGTGTGACATTATCAGTATTTCAAAATTATGTTTTCAGAAAATTTAACAGTATTAGACCATGTACAAAACTATTTAAAGTCAGTCAGGTACATAGAAGAATTACAGAAATTTGTGGAAGATGACAATTACAAGTAAGTATTAGAGGGTTAATAATGAGGACTTACCAGAAAAATGGCATGTGGGACTTGTGGAAATGACTGTAGTGGGTTAGGGTTATGGTGTTTAACATCACTTACAACAATAATTCAATTTTACCGACCTGTCGCTAGTCACTGACAAACTTAATCACATAATGTTGTAATGAGTACACCTCACCTGAGTGGGATTTGAACTCACAACTTCAGTGGTGATAAGCACTGATTGCATAGGTAGTTGTAAATCCAACTACCATATAACCATGACAGCCCCTCAAATATTTGATTGACAATTTAAATTCACTGACGAGTCGATGTTATTCCATTGAAATTGTATTGAAAGTTATGCTAAACTACAATATGAAATGCCACAAGCATGAATTAAATTTTTTGTCAATGGATAAGTTTGTAAAATTTCAAAGGATGTTCCATGTGTTAGTAATGTCAGGTATATATAGAGAAAAAAAAATGATGTAGCCATACCTTTAATGAAATAATGCTCTGAATATACTGTGAAACCTGCTTAAGTCTTATACCCATTGTATCAGAACAGTGGCTAGAGATATACATACTCCAATTAGTTTGAAATTAAGGGAATACCTCTATCTATGGGACTAAACTGGGTCCCCATAGGTATCTCAGGAATTCTGTCGAGTTGTTAACCTGTGTCCAAACTGTGTCAGCGTATGTACTCAGGTGACTGACTATCTTATTTGTTCAGATTTTACATGTTATCTTTGATACAAGACTCCAGAATTTTGAAATAAATTTGATGCCCAGTTTACACAGAATGTTTAGTATATAGTTCCACTGTATATTTATTATATACTGAATACATGAACTACTTAAACTAAAAAGTTGTTACAAATAAAATTGAAAAAAAGCCTAAAATATTTGGTAATAAATGATGCACTATTTTTTCAAGCTTTGAATATAATATATGGTTTATTATTTGCATTGCAGACTTTCGCTCAAAGTGGAACAACCGATGAGTGAAAATCTTTCATCATCGAAGGAAGATGTCCAAATAATGGTGGCTCCACCTTCACCAGCTACTGAACCACGGAATGTGTTGACATCCTGTGCTGGTCTTACAAAAAATGGTCCCTCACACAGAAAAACAAAAAGTTTAAGTGCAAAGTAAGTAATATGATATCATGATGTGTTTCTAATTAAGTAATTTGTAAGACATCTGTTTGTTTTGTTAGCACTTAAAATATGTATATGTTTGATTGGATTGGCTTGGATTATGGTGTTTAATGCCACTTTCAACAATATTTCAGTTATATTGTGGCGGACAGTTTTATTGATGGAGGAAACTGGAGAAAACCAATGTTTGATATAAGATTTCAAAGTTTAAAAATACAGATGTATTTTACTTCGTTGAACATGTTTTTAATGTCTTAAATGACTTGTGGTTGTTGAACACCAAGTGGGCAATTTTTACAATGAGATGATGACGATGTCCATTTTGTTTCATACAAACATGCTTAGTTGGATTTTTATAGTACTAGATCACTGAAACAACAGTCTGCTATGAAACGGATTAATATAAGTTTTGTAACTTGTTTCCGAATCCTATTAATGATTCATCTGAATAATTTGTACATATTCATGCTTGTATTGTATTATTGAATTACTTAATAAAATATGTTTACACTAACAGTCTGCTAGTAAATATGTCACTCCACGAGGACACATTATCGTGGCGAGAACTTGTTATATTTCAATGAGATGATGACGATGTCCAAACAACATGCTTAGTTGGATTTTTATAGTGAAACAACAGTCTGCAAGTAGACATGTCATACCACCCAGACACATGACCTTCTAGTCTTAGCTCCTCCTCCTTAATGTTGCATGCTTACTGAAGGAGCAACAAATACTAATTTTATAGTCTATGATTTGACCCGATTATCACTAATACATGTATATGACTTAATTTACAGCTTCCTGAGTTGTCACAGACCAGCATCAGATAAGACGTATAGTTTACCCAGTAAGACTACGGCACCTTATATCCAGGGAATTAGACATCTTTTAGACGATAGTGTCCTGGAGGAATCACCGTGTGCCTCTAGTGATGGGTCTATCTGTGGAAAATTTTCTGGTAAGTTTTAAAGAATGAAACATATATATGATTGATCAGAACAATGTCCTTATACCCACATTAGATTTACAGTGGAATGGAGGGGGGGGGGAGGGTTATGGTGAATTTCAACAATATTTCAGTTATATCTTGGCAGTAAGTTTTAGTGGTGGAGGAATTGGAAGTACCAGGATAAAACCACCGACCTGTCGCAAGTCACTGACAATCTTTATCACATAATGTTGTATTGAGTATACCTCGTCATGGACGGAGTTCAAACTCACAACTTTAGTGGTGATAGGCACTGATTGCACAGGTAGTTGAAAATTCAACTACCATATGATCACAGTCCCTACAATGTACAGTGTAACCTGACTCAATCGAACCCTGATTAGAATAGAATCCCATATGTAAACCAAACTTTAAATAAAGTCCCAATGTTTGAAATCTTTGTGAATTGAACCTGTAAAAAATGAACACCTGTCTATTCTGATCACAGGTTCAGTTTAGACAGGTTTCACTGTTATAGATTAGGATGATGGCATTAGAAGCAACAAAAGATAACATCAGTCAGGATCTTTATCTATAGGTGTCTAATTATTGTTATACTCGACCAATATGTGGGTTTATTTTTGTTTGGCTACTAGAGGTTTAGATATCAAGAGGGAAGTTTAACCCTGTCATATATTTTCGCCTGTCACAAAACAGAACCTAGATTTCTATCTGGTTCTTTAAATGTCATTTCTGTGTTTAGAAGTTTAATGGCTTACAGAGGAGTGCATGTTATTGAAAAAAAGAGCAATATATACAAAAAACAATAATATTTTCTTCTGATTTCTTCCAATTACAGAAAGTGCTGACACAGCAGAAACTAGTTCTACAGATCAAGAAACATTTTGGCATATATATTCCAGAAGTCAGTAAGTAATATTATAATTACCTTGGAAAGATGTATAACTGATAAAGTCATACCATTATCAACTAGTATTTAGTGTTTTAGACTTATGTTACAAAATAAGTTTCACTTTCTAAGAACAATAGAATATAACTCTGAGTTAATTGATACATACAATTGTTTATCAGGTTATTTGGACATTTTTCCTTTGATCTCTTTGAGTGATATTATGTTCACTGTATACATGTTATTTTAACAAAGATTTCATATATTGGGACTTTGCATTTTAAAGTTCGGTTTATACAAGATTCCGTCTTATTGAGAGTTCACTTTAAACATGTTTCACTCTACAAGTGATTATCATGATTGCCTTGATTAATTATTTTGCAAAAGATGATTGTTAATGGAAAGATTTACAAAAATGAATTTTCGTAATGATTTATGATTTTTGCTTTGTTTTACAGACAGTCGAGAGAATCAGACGAATCACAGAATAATTATCGTCAAAATTTTACATGTGAAGGTTGTTTAAGACGAAGAACCATTTTAAAGGATGGCAAAAAACCAACGGTATGTAATTCTTAAAAGAATTAATGTTGTCAATGACAACAAGTTGTTGTAGATATTCATTGTATATAATTTTTACAAATCTTGTTATGTGTCCTGACTTTATATTAAAATGTAGAGTAGTTCCCCTCTTATAAAACCACTCCCACCAAAGGTTACCCCTCTTATAAGGCCACTCCCACCAAAGGTTACCCCTCTTATAAGGCCACTCCCACCAAAGGTTACCCCTCTTATAAGACCACTCCCACCAAAGGCCACAACTCTTATATGGCCATTTACATCAAAGGCCACACCTCTTATAAGACCACTCCCACCAAAGGTTACCCCTCTTATAAGGCCACTCTCACCAAAGGCCACACCTCTTATAAGACCACTCCCACCAAAGGCCACTCCTCTTATCACACCAGATTTTAGATGCACTCAGTAAAATACTACTTAATTGTCCCCCTCAAGAGAGTCCACTCCTCTTCAAAGGACACTTTTTCATTGCCGAAACACTCAATATCTAATTTAGTACACATTTCTTAATCACCTTCATCAGGTACGCTCAAATTCAAAAGACAGGAATTCTAAATATTTTAATAATTTAAAAGTTTAAAATCTACCCAAAGTCTTAGTCTTTGCCAAAAATTGTAGATATCTAATTTAGTAGACATCTCTGGAATAACCTTTATCAGGTATGCTCCAAGTCAAAAGATTGGAAAGCTAAATATTTTAAAACTTTTAAGTTTAAAAATTTTCCCAAAGTCTTAGACCTTGATAAAATAAAAGTAAAGTTTAAATCTCTCGTTAATGACTTAAGGTATTATTATTACCTTTGTTTTATTTTTAAGGTGGCATCATGGACAAGATATTGGGTGGCATTGTGGGGTACTTCATTACTATTTTATCCTGCCAAGACATTACGTGGATCAGACAGATCATGTGTAAGTATATCACTTATTATCATACCTTGTTAGATTGATGTGATTCCTAGATGAAGAGCAGCAATGAAACAGTAATATGTTGTTTAAAGTGCAATATTAGTTTCGACTCTAATTTTGTTTTTTAAATCAACATTTTTTTTGACAATATTTATATATATTGTTTTAAATTGTTTTATCTGTTTTAGTTTAAAACAAGTCCAACTAAGATGACGTCGGTGGTCGGATGGATGGTAGTTATGGGAGATAACCCACTTCAGCCAGATGCATTCCAGTTAACAGATCCTATCAAAGGTATCATAAGCCCCAACAATAACATTTTTCAAATTTATTTATCTACCATTGAAAAACACAGCAATATTAATAAAAAATGCAAAATATATTGGCATATTTAACAAATAGTTCACGGGACTGAGGGCCATATGGCAGTTTATGGACCGGGATGTCACCCACAAAATATTATATGGATCGAAGCGAAGCTGAGGTCCATATAGTATTTTGTGGGTGACAGACCGGTCCATAAACTGCCATATGGCCCGAAGTGCCGTGAACTATTTGTTATATTATACTTCGCGTTCAAAAACAAGCCCAATTATCTCCCGAAATAAAGACTCGAAAACGAGGCAGTCCACTGCCGGTCCATATAACGTTATATGGACCGGCTGCGCTAACAAAGACAAATAGGGAAAATAAAACGTAAAGTATAATATATATATATATAAGCAAACAAATTCAGAAGACAATATGCAAAATATTGACATGTAAAAATGCAGGCAGAGTAAGCTTTGCCCGTCCAAATACAGTCAAACCTGTATATAAAGGGCACTGAAGGAAACCTGAAATTGTGCCCTTTATGAGCAGTCGCCCTTTATATACAGGTTAAAATTATAAGCACTATTCAATAATCAGGAAAAAAGAGACTGCCCTCTATTGACAGTGATTTTTTATATAGAGGTGCCCTTTAAGGCAGATTTGACTGTAATTTTCATAAGTGACGACATGAAAAAAAATGTTTTTGCTATTAATAACCAGTTAATTGTTAGCAAGCTGGCATTGATTGTGGAAGTTGATTGAATGTGATCCTTGTCTATCCAAAGACTGAAACAATTGATATGTTCTACTTCTCCGCTAAGCAAGTAGTCCGTCCGTCCTTCCGTAACATCGTTGTGAACACTCTAGAATCAACATCCTTCAATGGATTTTGACCAAGCTTGTACATACTTAGTCCTTAAGAGAATCTGGAACCCTATTGATTTTCAAGGTCAAAGGTCAAGGTCACTGGGTAATTTTTTTTACCATGTAACATCCTTGTGAACACTCTAGAATCAACATCCTTCAATGGATTTTTACCAAACTTGTACATACTTAGTCCTTAAGAGAATCTGGAACCCTATTGATTTTAAAGGTCAAAGGTCAAGGTCACTGGGTCAAATTTTTAGGCGTTGATTGAATGTTAAGCATCAATCATTAACTAATAAAATACCACACCATCAAAACAGTTCAAAAATCTAAAATGAAAATTACAGTCAGGCAACATCAATATCTCTAACTCACACTAGTCTTGTCAGCCATGTTATATTATTACAAATATTTTGAAATACTGTGGTTCCCCGATGAATGTTGTTGATTTGTAACCTACCACTGCTACACTTCTTGTTCTGTATGAAAAGTGTATATAGATGTATGAGCTCAATGTAATTGAAAACTTGTGTTCATTGTAAATTTTATTCTATTTAGGAAATGTGTACAAGTTTAGATCTGGCAGCCAGGCACAAGCCTTATCGTGGTGTAGAAATTTATGTGATGCAACAAACAGGTTCCAACCACAGGTAAATTGTCTTAATTACTGTATAAGCTACTGTACAATACACATCCTTTATGCTCACAAGATCATTTTACAGACTTGGGTGAGTATTATACACAAGAAATCAAACAGGTTATATACATGTATTCTTCTTGCAGTAAGTAATTGAAAGGGTCGTGGAAAGGATGCATATTATACAGGAAATTACGGTAATTTGTTTTATTGTTGCACATTATAAAAAGAAAGTTTAAACATTGGTGGTCATCAATTCCACCAATATCAACAAAACTCTCCTCCTCTGATTATTGGATCTCCAATGACAATACAGATAAACAATAATAAACCTGCACAGATTCAGATTCACTTCCACTCAAAAGACCACACACTATCACAAACATGAATGACAACATAAACATCAACAGTAGCAGGGTCAATGAATGACAACATAAACACTGACAGTAGCAGGGTCAGTGAATGACAACATAAACACTGACAGTAGCAAGGTCAGTGAATGACAACATAAACATCGACAGTAGCAGGGTCAATGAATGACAACATAAACACCGACAGTAGCAGGGTCAGTGAATGACAACATAAACACTGACAGTAGCAGGGTCAGTGAATGACAACATAAACATCGACAGTAGCAGGGTCAATGAATGACAACATAAACACTGACAGTAGCAGGGTCAGTGAATGACAACATAAACACTGACAGTAGCAGGGTCAGTGAATGACAACATAAACATTGACAGTAGCAGGGTCAATGAATGACAACATAAACACCGACAGTAGCAGGGTCAGTGAATGACA
>MJUT01031641.1:103875-138790 GCA_002080005.1 Gigantidas platifrons
CTTAACCCTTCCCCTCCTTTTCCCACCCCTTAACCCTTCCCCCCTTTTCCCACCGCTTATTTTTTCCCCTTTTTCCCACCCCTTAACCCTTCCCATCTTTTCCCATCTTTTCCCACCCCTTAATCCTTCCCCCTTTTATCTCCCTCCTATTGATTTTCTACCCTTAATCATTCCCCATTCCTCCCTTTACCCCTATTTAGGGGTTGACCCTTATTCAGGGTACCAGTAATATACTTATTGGTGTTACTGGGCTCAATGTTGAGCCCATTAGCATAACATCTATAAGTGAGAACTGGATTTGCAAAGAAAAAATATAGTATAATGTATTATAAAATTCGTTATATTTGTATGGAAGAGGTAAATGTGGTAAATCAATTTAGCTAAGAAACTGTTATTTACAAACGAATTACAACAAAAATTAGTTAAATATGTTTAGCTTTTCGTTATAGAATTTGTTCATATTTTAACTTTTGACAAAGATGTCTTAAAAAAATGCTAAGCTAGAATTTTTGAAATACTATTTCTAAATAAGGGAAGTAATTATTTTATTAATAGATATACATGTACATGTAATGTCGTTGCTTTGCTGTAGGGCATGTGTACAGTTAGTTAATTCATACTCACTTTAATAATAACATAAATTCAATGCTAATTTTCTTGCAGTATTAAAAGGTAAATATATTGTAAACATTTCTGATGAAAATTATGGATATTTAAACGTGTTCAATTTGTGTTTCTAAGGAATGTTATACTTTTCTTAAATGGAACTAAGTGCGAGAATGATATACACAGATTTATCGTTAATTTTATACTTATTTTAGAGGAAAGTCACACAAAAAGGAAAAGGTACACATGTTTGGTTACAGACAAATGATACAGAGAGGTAAACTTTAACTTAAATTAATAATGACAATGTCCAGAAGCATAACCAGCTTATAAAGGGGTCAGATTTCTGTCATTTTGTAGGGAATCAAAATAAGATCTTTAGGCCTAGAACTTTATCACGTTTTTACCAACACATACATGATCCTATTTTAGATGCTTGACCTCTGAATTATATTTTTGCTTTGTTTTGTTGATTGTTGCCAAAAGGACATTAATATCAACGTACACTATTGTTCATTATCTAAAACCTAATTAATAGTGAACCCTGTTATACTACCAAGAACTATACATAGACCCAAACGCAAACAATTAACCAAGTGGCTAGAGTGTAAAATGTAGGTCATGGTGATCTAGTTACTGGTGCATCCCCTTGTTCTATTCAAGATCTATCATAGCCACTAACAAAATATCATGGTTTTACAGTATGCAGGATATGGACCTAAGCGCAAAAACTAAATCGGCATGTGCGTACGAACGAGCAAGTGTCAATCTAAATCTCCACTTTCTTGATAGGGATAAATTGCAAGTTATGCTGTGCTAAGTATAGCCTCACAATTGCTTGGACTGTGACTGATGTATTGTTAGAAATTCTCGGCATGGAATTAGACTCCCCTTTATTAACTTTCTGTTTACATTTTCTTTTATTATGTCATCTTTTTTCCCTTTAATTGTCGTGTTCGTGTCCATATATTCATACAATCTTATAGTAACAATAGTTTGCATATGTCGGTGACATGGGAGGGTCCAGCTTTTTATGTTAGAGGGGCGTAAAAATAGTCACGGGGCCCTCAGCGAGTCCTTCGATGTGACGATTACTGGCATCATCTACTTCAAGCTCGATATCAGCACGGTGCAAATTGCAATAGCCCAAAGGACCAAACCAATGCACTGTAAACCACAAAAATGTGTTGTTTCCCCCAGTACTACGATGTTCCATTCACATAATTGATTGATTGATTTTTTGTGTTTCAACGCCACTTTCAACAATATTTCAGCTATATCATGGCGACCAGTTTTAGTGGTAGAGGAAGCCGGAGTACCCGGAGAGAACCACCGACCATGGGCAAGCAACTGGTAAACTTTATCACTTGCAACTGTGAGTCGAGTGCACCCTTTTTAGCTCACCTGGCCAAAGGCCAAGTGAGCTTCTGTAACCACTTGGCGTCCATCGTCCGTCACATTTAAATCTTCTCCTCAGAAACCACTAGGCCAATTGCAACCAGCACTACTCCATGGGCTATTGTAAAATGAAAATCTATAATTTGGGGGGCTCACAGGAGTTATCGTTTGTGTATTTGTTGTTGTTGAATCTCTTGATTCTGTTGATTCATTCTGGTCTTTTGACAATTTCACTCTTTTAGGAGGGTGTAATCAAAGTCCTTCATGTTTAATCAGTTCTAAAATGAGACCGAAATCATATCAATCATAAAAAAACCCAGTGACCATTCTACCCTGAAACGCAACAGATAAACTGAGGGGCTAACAATTTATATCGAAAATAGAGTTTACTGTCTTTACAGTGAAATTATTATATCCCTTAACGTCTTTGTATGCTTATTAAGTTGGTGTTTTAGCATTTTTAGACATGTCATTGGGCACGTCCGATACTCTCATTTTCATATTAATATTTTAGTTTTCATTGTGGTTCTGTCTTTAATTGTTTTGTGTTATTTGTGTGACTTTTTTTTTGACTTTGTCACGTTCTTTTACATGTTTTCACAATCATGATAATATTGTTCAAACTGTTTAACATCATCGATTCACCTTCTGAAACTGGAATCGTTTCTTTACACTCTCAAAGGAATCGTTTCCAGAATAGATGTTTTATTCGACTGATCGGAAAAGAGGCGTTTCTTTGATTTTTGTAAATCACCAATTTTTCGGAAATATACTGAAAAAATGCCATTTTGAATTGATAAAATACGAATGTATAACAAGGACGGTACCAGATTGCAAAATAAGGGTGATAATTTAATTGCCTGTCTCATATTTTGAACATTAAAGTGATTTATGTACGACACACTCACCTCACCATTTACAGTGTCACATATTTGGTCCAGAAGATAGTCAACTAACCCTTTTCAAGCTATTTTGAGTTACTATGGTGATTGAAATGTTCCGTGAACTGCTCAGAAAAGTCTTATACATACCTTTTGTTTTCATATCAATCAGTTTGAAATGCATGTTGTCTGAACATAGCTCCGAAAGGTTGCGTTTCCTGATTCGAAAAGAAGATAAGAACGCCGATTTAATCGGAAAGAAGTCGTTATGAATATACACCGTGTAAAAGCTAATGTTTTCATATCACTTATGAAACTGAAAAACATAGACAATCAAAAATACTTACAAAAACATGAAGGAATTATATAAAAAACAATCAAAGAACTGTGGAAGGAAATGCACAAATTGGCGCTGGCTTGTGTTGTTATAAAAATCAAAATTGAGAAGAAAGGAAAAGAGAAACCATTTTGCTCAACTCACCCAATTTCGATATATATAGTATTTTGAGAATTAACAGACCTTTCAAGGAATTTAGAATTATTCAAGATGCACCAATTTAGCTATTCAGCATGTCTAAACAGACTGTCAAAGGTTAGTATTTTCATAGTTTTATAAATTTTATGTAAATTGTGACTTAAATTTCTGATGCAAGTCTAAGAATTTTCATAAAACTAAGAGTCAAAAACTTGACAAAAAGAATGTGAAAATAACTAACTCTTGATAAATAAGATAATTTTCTGTTTAATAACAATGATGTGTTATTTCTAAACCAAAACAACTTAAAAGACAAAAAGAAAAAAAAGAAATGTGAAGTAATTATTTTTGCTATATTCAGCTAGACAAACACATACCGGAAAATTTTTTAATGTCAGGTCCAACAAATTCCGTGTATACAAATGTATTTTGGGGGGGGGTTAACGGTCACTTTCAGCAATATTTCAGCTATATCATGGCGACCAGTTTTAGTGGAGTACCCGGAGAGAACCACCGACCCTGGGCCATCTTACCCTGGGCAAGCAACAGGTAAACTTTATCACTTGCGGCTGCGAGTCGAGTGCACCCTTTTGTGTAAGTTACAAAGCTGGAAGCGAACACACACCGTATTGGTGATAGGCTTGTATGAGCTGTTAGCTACAGCGACCTAACTCATTGAGCCACCCGGTCCCTTGTATATTTATATTTATATATCCGAATCTTTGCCTATCCTAATTTCTTCATTATGTTGTTATACATTTGTAGAAGTTAAATAAATTAATGTTACATTTTTTCATGGATGTTATTTTTTATGCTTTTAATCAGGAAAATGTGTCCGAGTGGTGCAACATGTCTATTCGCGGAGTAATGCACACAGGAGCACAATGCGCATTTAATTACTTAGAAATTAAGTAACAATCGTCATTTGATGGGAAAAAAAATGCATAATAAATATTACCTTTTTTGTTTTATTAGTAATTTAAACATTCGATAACTGTAATATATAATTGTCGATTTACGGTACGGCAAGGATTACTATGTACGGCAAGGATTACTATATAAATCCTCGGGTACGGTAATGAACGAGTGTTGTAAAAAAAAATCATATATTAGGAGCAGTAAGTCTGTATAAGTAAGGAATGCGATTGTAACACACACACACACACACACACACACACACACACACACACACACGCATCAAATACGATAACAAAAAAAGTAAATGTGAATGTTCATTGCCGTACAGTTATCGCATGTTTAAATTAATAATAAAATACACAAAATATAATATTTTTTATTCATGTTTTATTATCAAATAACGTTTATTAAATAATTTCTATAAAATAAAAATTAAAACATTTTTTTCGTGAATTTTATTATTATTTTACTTGAAATGTAATATGTAGGTCCTTTGTGCTGATTAAAATTCCCCTAATGGTCCTTTGTGCTTCTTTGTGCACAAAGGAGGTCCTTTGCGGTGTTTATAGAGACCGCTAAAAAAGGGGACACAACTAATCAGTGATAGCAAAGGAAAGGCAAATTTTTATGATTCTTATGTTGAGTATTGGAAATTGCAAATCTTTAATGCACCTAAATGTACTAATTATAGAATGTATAAATCTGAATTTGGTTTGGAAAAATACCTTACTATATTACCGTCTGATTTAATGTATAACATGTGTAAATTTAGATGTGGTAGTCATAAATTGCCAATAGAAATGGGTAGATTTTTTAGTATTGACAGTTCAGAAAGAATTTGTGATTTATGTAATAAGGAAGAACTGGGTGATGAATTTCACTACCTGTTTAACTGTACTTTTTTCAAAGATGAAAGGAAAAAATTTATTCCTGAGTATTTATATAATGTTGCAAATACAATTAGTTTTAGTGAGTTAATGAACAGTGATGATAAATATGTACTCTTTGGTTTATCAAAATATGCTAAAATAGTCATGTCTGTATTCGGTAATACTTACAAGTGTTAATTATGCCTTGCATTTACATAATGTGTCTTATATTGATATATTGCCTTCCAACAAACATAAATATGTTTCATAATTTGTATATATGTTCATGCATTACATGTTGTTTAATTGTTTATAATTATTTGTACTATCATGCCCTATGTGGGGCCTTTAGTGAAATAAAAAATTTCAAAAGTTTCTTCAACAATTCAAGTCAGTATTTACCCAAACAACTAACACAACCTTACCATCAACAAAGATACAATGCAAAAACAAAATAAATCCAATTATCATAAAACAAATCTTCCAAGTATCAATTGACACAGGAGACCTACCAAAAGACTGGAGAGATGCCAACATATCCAGCATATTTAAAAAGGGAGATAAACACTTACCAGAAAACTATAGGCCTGTATCGTTAACTTCTGTGCCATGTAAATTATTAGAACATATAATATACAGACATCTCATGAAACCTCTAGAAACAAATAAAATTCTTACCAACTTAAATCATGGATCCAGACCAGGTTACTCATGCGAGAATCACAACTAATAACAATAAACCACTTTCTGAAAGACCACGACAAAGGCCATCAAGTCGGCGTAGCCATCCTAGACTTCTCCAAAGCCTTTGATTCTGTCCCCCATTATAAACTACTACACAACTAGATCAGTATGGAATTAAAGTTAGCATCCACACATGGCTACGAAACGTTTTAACAACAAGAAAAATGAGAACAATTGTCGAAGGGGATACATCAGAAGAAGCAACAGTAGTCTGACTCAGGGGTACCGTATTAAAAAACCGTATTAGGACCGCTAATGTTCCTATGCCATATAAATGAGCTCCCCGATAGCGTCACCTCATCCGTCCGTCTATTTGCCAATGATTGCCTTCTTTATCTATCGTACCATCAAACAAGAAGACGATCACCAAGCTCTACAGAAAGATCTAAAGAACTTAGATGAATGGGAAAATAAATGGGGTATGCGATTCAACGCTATGAAATGCTGCACCTTATCAACCAACAAGAGTTCAACAAGACTTTATCAAATAAATAACCACATCCTTCAAGAAGTAAGCGACAACCCACCTCTGTTTACAAATCTCAAACGACCTCAAATAGAGCATACATATCAACAACGTATGCAATAAACATAACGCCACTCTCGGCTGTCTAAGGAGAAACCTAAAAAAACGTCCCAGAAAATTGTAGAAAAACAGCCTACATATCCCTAGTACGATCAGTCATGGAGTATGGAACAATCTGGAACCCATATCTCAAAGGGGGACATTGACAAATCAGAGAAGATACGAAATCGAGCTATACGCTTCATCAAAAGGGATTATAGAAGTAGAGAAGGGGGTTGTATAACGAAAATGAGAAAAGAACTAGAGCTAGAAACACTGGAAGAAAGACGACAAAGCCTCCGTCTCATTTTAATATACAAGGTGGTTGAGGGGTTGGTGCTGGCTCTACCAACTGACGCTTTTGTCACATTCAGCAAGAGTAAACGGCAAATAAAACCAAAGACATTTGGGGATTGTGTAACCATCAACCCTGTTGAAAAACAAAACTAACAACACAAAGTTCCTGATCATCCCAAATAGTAGGACAGCCCAATACCATAACAGCTTCTTCGTGGACACCGTCATACGTTGGAACTATTTACCAGACACAGTTGCATGCACAATGTCCCTTGAGGCATTCAAGACCGCTCTAGCGGACCAGTGCCAATAAATCCAGGCGCGTCTCTCTACCGTTGTATAAAATCCGTTTCGGGAACTACAACGTTTTCAATACAGATACAGACATAGTATTTGTATAGCTTAGCCATATGGTGTGATGCTAGATAATATATACTTGAACAGCTTAGCCATATTGTATGATGCTGAGATAATATATACTTGTACAGCTTAGCCATATGGTGTGATGCTGAGATAATATATACTTGTACAGCTTAGCCATATGGTATGTTGCTAGATAATATATACTTGTACAGCTTAGCCATATTGTATGATGCTGAGATAATATATACTTGTACAGCTTAGCCATATGGTGTGTTGTGTTTCGTTTGTGTAATGTTTTAAAACTAACACTCAGTGATTATGATAATTGGTGATGGAAACTATTAACAGCATAGGGTTGGACATTGGAAAACAGATTCTCATGGTGATGGTAACTGGAAAATTGGTATTAATGGTGACAGTAATTAAAAAGGATAAATGACATTCACAGTGGTTGGAAAACTTATACTCATGGTGACGGCAACTTGTAGTATGGAAAAAAATGACATTCAGAAAGAATGGTTATCCTACGAAGGATGTAAAGAAGAAGAATAGGTAATGGTAAACATGTTTGTATTCGTTCTGTGTCTTGTGCCGAATAGAAATCAAATCCCAAACGGTTGTATGTGTCTCTGCATTGAATCCATTTTCAGCCGTTATTTGAACCGACTCAATGTTGTAATTGTTAGTGTGCTCGCCTCGATTACTTTAGATCGAGCGTGAATTCGATCCACAATCGAGTCAAACAAGGGCTTGAAAAATTAATATTTACAGCTCAGTTTTCGGCTTAACATACATAGCTGTTTGACTCAGAATCTATTGGTATTACGTGTCTGAGTGATTCGACATGTCTACCTGTAGACTGTTCTTTCAGTTAGCTTCTAACTAAACATATTGGTCTAGTACAAAGCGAACAGCATCACTCATGGAAATATGACTTGTTCTCGCCATGGTATAGCAGAAAATGTTATTACTCACTGTAACATTACCCACTCGCAGATTGCTGCATACGAATTGCTACAAAAATATTAAATCTTGAAATGAAAGGTGATAGTCCGATAGTCCGAAGTTCGAAACCCAAATAGAAAAGTTTTATTTTGTATTCCGACAGGAACTCGATAAAAGATTTATACCCCGTTTATAAGCATTGAATCGTAGATTTGAAAATCAAGATTGATAAAAGATGGATTCCCTTTGTTAGAAATTGGATATTTAACTTCAGGGTAGTACAGTGGATTAATAAAAACAAACAAGGCTTAGCTACAATAGTGATTTTTTTGGACCAAGGTTGTTACAGTTACACATGTATATCGGCTCTTACTAAACTTTCATTTAAACATACATTTATTTCTTCCGTTAATCTTATTTATTCTTTTATTAATTTTTTAAAGTAAATTAAATTCGCAATCATTTAATATCTAATAACGTTGCTACTACGTGCATGCATACTGACAAATATGATGTGGTTCCCTGCTTTCTAAAGAACTAGAGGCTCAGTCCGCTGAGCCTGTATCGCTCACCTGGCACAAGAATGATACTGAAGCAAATTTCAAAGTGAGATAATCATTACCTTAACTGTTTTCTATATTTATGCATAAGGTAATGTTAAGTGAGAGTAGCTCTCCATTTCGTAAATTTTCATATGGTGCATTAGCTGTGTGCAAATTAAAAGTTCCACTGAAATCAGATTAACCATTTTGGAATAATACAGGACCTTACATAGATGCTTCCTGCCAAGGTTGGCTCCAATTGGCCAAGCAGTTTCAGAGGTGAAGATTTTTTTTAACATTAGCCAATCATAAAAAAGAATTGCTCTTGGCGGCCATGTTTGTTGGCCGAATGGAACCAAATGAAGAAGCTTTATAGAGGATCTTACATAGATACTTCCTGCCAAGTTTGGTTTAATTTGGAAGAGGAGTTTCAGAAGAGATGATTTTTTTATCAGTAGCCAATCAGAAACAAGAATTGCCCTTGGCAGCCATATTTGTTGGCGGAACGGGACGAAATGAAGAAAATTTATAGAGGACCTTACATAGATGCTTTCTGCCAAGTTTGGTTCCATTTGGCCCAGTTGTTTCAGAGGAGAAGATTAAAATGTGAAAAGTTAACGGACGGACGATGGACGCCAAGTGATGGCAATACCTCACATGGCCCTTTGGGCCAGGTGAGCTAAAAAGAATGGCATTTGGCGGCCATGTTTATTAATGGATCGAAACTAAATGAGCAATCTTTATAGAGGACCTTCCAAGGATGCTTCCTACCAAGTTTTGATTCATTTGGCCAAGCGGTTTCAGACGAGATTTTTTTTTAGAAATCAACCAATCAGAAACAAGAATGGCCTGTGGCGGCCATGTTTGTTAACAGATCGGGACAAAATGACCAATCTTTATAAAGGACCTTCTATAGATGCTAGCTACCAAATTTCAGTTCATTTGGGAAAGTGGTTTCAGAGGAGGAGATTTTTTTTTTAGAAATCAACCAACGAGAAACAAGAATGGCCTGTGTCGGCCATGTTTGTTAGCGGATCGGGCCAAGATGAGCATTCTTTATAGAGGACCTTCCATAGATGCTTCCTACCAATTTTCGATTCATTTGGTCCAGCGGTTTCACTTTGAAAGGAGAAGATTTTTAAGAATCGGCAAATCAGAAACAAAAATTGCGTGTGGCGCCATGTTTGTTAATGGATCGGAACGAAATGCGCAATCTTCATAGAGGACCTTCCATAGATGCTACCTACCAAATGTCAGTTCATTTTGGAAAGCGGTTTCAGAGGAGGAGAATTTGTAGAAATCAACCAATCAAAAACATCCATGGCCTATGGCGGCCATGTTTATTAACTGATCGGAATTAAATGAGTACTATTTATAGAGGACATTACAAGGATGCTTCCTACCAAGTTTTGATTCATTTGGCCAGGCGGTTTCAGAGGAGAAGATATTTTAGAAATCAACCAATCAGAAACAAGAATGGCCTGTGTCTGCCATGTTTGTTAACGGATCAGGACGAAATGAGCATTATTTATAGAGGACCGTCCATAGATGCTTCCTACCAAGTTTCGGATCATTTGGCCAAGTGGTTTCAGAGGAAAAGATTTTTTATTAATCGGCCAATCAGAAACAAGAATTGCCTGTGGCGGTCATGTTTGTTAATGGATCGGGACAAAATTAACAAACTTTATAGAGGATCTTCTATAGATGCTATCTACCAAATTTCAGTTCATTTGGGGAAGCGGTTGCAGAGGTGGAGATTTTGTTTTATAAATCAACCAATCAAAAACAAGAATGGCCTGTGGCGACCATGTTTGTTAATGGATCGGAACTAAATGAGTAATATTTATAGAGGACCTTCCAAGGATGCTTCCTACCAAGTTTTGATTCATTTGGCCAGGCAGTTTCAAAGGAGAAGATTTATTTAACAGTAGCCAATCAGAAACAAGAATTGCCCTTGGCGGCCATATTTGTTGGCGGAACGGGACGAAATGAAGAAACTTTATAGAGGACCTTACATAGAGGCTTTCTGCCAAGTTTGGTTCCATTTGGCCCAATTGTTTCAGAGGAGAAGATTAAAATGTGAAAAAGTTAACGGACGGACGACGGACGCCAAGTGATGGCAATACTTCACATGGCCGCCAGGTGAGCTAAAATACATCCATTTTTGCACTGGCTGCGTCACTGTATATTTAAGTTGAAACATACATTTATAATTATAACTTAGATGGGATAAGTCACCGAGAGGCCCAGAACATCCGCAATTTTTCACCTGGGTTAAGTTCATGAGAAATTATCAGTGTCTATCACCACTAACGTTGTGACTTCCAATCCCGATCAGGCGAGGTGTACTCGATACAACATTATGTGATGAAGTGTGTCAATGACTTGCGGCAGGTCGGTGGTTTTCTCCCGGTATTCCGGTTTCCTCCATCAAACTGACCGCCACGATACAATTGAAATATTGTTGAAAAGGGCGTCAAACGCTATAAACCAAACCAAACTGAGCTACGGGTTTATTTTCGAAAATCATGAAACGGTTGTATATATGTTACCATTAAATTATGCTATTTTAGATTATCATAGTATATAACTTCTCTGTTTTCATGATAATGGACCGACAGGCGTATCTTTTTAACTTGAACAGTGCATACCTTTGGATGATTTTTTGGAAAGTCATTCGGACTATTGGACCTTCGGACTATTGGGCCATAGGACTATTGAACAATTCGTCATTCGGACTATTGACCCTTCGGACTATTGGGCTTTCGGATTATCAGGCCTTCGGACGATTGGGTCTTCGGACTATCGGGCCGATACCAATTGAAAATGTCGATTCAATGGTTAAACATGCTTCCATGGAGTCCCGATAATACTGCGGATTCATTGCGAAAATAATGTCAAAAGTCAGATAAAAATCTGCCGACGGTTGTGATTTCATTGCGTAAGTTGGTATGAGTATCCATTGGTTACTGTTCAACCCAAATTTCTATTTTTAGTTTCAGTTTTCAGAAAATATGGTATACATTTCCTATTTAAGTCCATTTAAACTGACATAAGAATAAGAATAAGAATATTTATTATCTCAATCAATGGGCCCACAATAGGGGCAAACAAATTGCATACATTGATTATTGTCATTGGAGGCAATTATACATATATATATATATATAAATATACANTTTAATATTTTTTTCAAGCCTGAAACAGAACTGGTAGTGGCTTGGTTACGTTGGTCGTTACATCCCTTGTTAGTATATAGGGTATATAGGCAGCGTGACCTCTATGAAAGCGATTCAAGTCCCTGTGTCTCAAGGCACTCTATTATACATTTTCCAAAAATAATTAAATACAAATTTTCAAACAAATATAAGTTTATTTAAAACAATGTTTACTTTGTCAAACATAAAGAAAATATAAAATGTCACATACACAGATCGAATTTATCTTCGTGGAATAAATATGAATAAACTTGAATAGAAATGAAGATTTCTAATTCATATTGTGAGTGTGTTCGACGCCTTTCTGTAACTACCTTCATCGTGTAGGCTCAAACTGAGACGAGTCAACAAAATAAGCTTATTTATCCTCTGCTGAAAAACATTAGAAAGAATCACTATCAGAATCATCACTATTACAAAATGCAGAGGTGTCTCTGATAGACACATCGACACCTCCGTTTTGTGTTGTAAATTTATCAGCCGGCAATTTGTCTCGACTCGTTTGTCTAACGCTTACATCTTTGATGTGACCATCAGCTTCTAACTTTTTGAAAACCCAAAGTCTACGGTTGTCCATTGAAAACCATTTGCCATCTTTCTTAAAGACTCTCATCCTAGGAATTTTCTTAATTACATATGGATGTTTAACACATACGCTGAATGTTGAATAAATAGTTCTGCCATTTTCGAATTTGTCTTTGATGGAATCCTGACTATAGAATATCTCAGATGGTTTCATTATCAGTGTTAATACTCCTCAGTTAAAAACCATACACACACTATCGTGATATTACTAAAAATGACATGTGTAACTATTTATACCATTAAACACAAATATCCACTTTCACTTCCATTTTTCAGAAATTTTTTGGTTAATGATTTTCTATAGTTGTCATATCAGTGTTTTATTCATATAGTTTATATTTAGAAACAATCTAATGACTTACTTGAATTAGACAAATAAATAAATAAATAAATAAATAGACCAGAGTAGTTTTTGAAAAACATTTATTTCCAATAGACTATTTATTGTTTAAGAATAGATTACAACACTCTATTTTTTCTTACGTAATACTATATAATAGTATGTATGGTTCACAGGTATTTGGCACTATATCAATAATAAACAAAATCTCCATATTATCAAATTACACAAGGACATATTTTTACCATCAAGGGGTCTTTTTAAACTGATGTAGTGTCAAGTAACTGTGCATGATCTAAACATTTCATCAAATCAATTCAGAGATTTATTGTCTATAAACTGTGTTTCGGGACTGACATGGTTTATTACATTTATTATCTATAAACTGTGTTTCGGGACTGACATGGTTTATTACATTTATTTACTATTGAAATTTACAGTACCTAAATCATGCAATTATTATTAAAGCTAAGATACTCCACCCTTATAAGGCATAGGTCAGAAAAGCGTGACAATATCAAAAAGGTAATCAGGAGCCGTAAATCACTGGAAGGACAGACAATGCAATGATCAGAAGACAAAGAACGAAGGACAGACAATACAATGATCAGAAGACAAAGAACGAAGGACAGACAATGCAATGATCAGAGGACAAAGAATGAAGGACAGACAATACAATGATCAGATGACAAAGAATGAAGGACAGACAATACAATGATCAGAGGACAAAGAATGAAGGACAGACAATACAATGATCAGATGACAAAGAATGAAGGACATACAATACAATGATCAGAGGACAAAGAATGAAGGACAGACAATACAATGATCAGATGACAAAGAATGAAGGACAGACAATACAATGATCAGAAGACAAAGAACGAAGGACAGACAATACAATGATCAGAAGACAAAGAACGAAGGACAGACAATACAATGATCAGAAGTCTAAGAACGAAGGACAGACAATACAATGATGAGAAGTCTAAGAACGAAGGACAGACAATACAATGATCAGAAGACAAAGAACGAAGGACAGACAATACAATGATCAGAAGACAAAGAACGAAGGACAGACAATGCAATGATCAGAAGACAAAGAACGAAGAACAGACAATACAATGATCAGAAGGCAAAGAACGAAGGACAGATAATACAATGGTCAGAAGTCTAAGAACGAAGGACAGACAATACAATGATCAGAAGACAAAGAACGAAGGACAGACAACACAATGATCAGAAGACAAAGAACGAAGGACAGACAATACAATGATCAGAAGTCTAAGAACGAAGGAGAAGACAATACAATGATCAGAAGTCTAAGAACGAAGGACAGACATTACAATGATCAGAAGACAAAGAACGAAGGACAGACAATACAATGATCAGAAGTCTAAGAACGAAGGACAGACAATACAATGATCAGAAGTCTAAGAACGAAGGACAGACAATACAATGATCAGAAGACAAAGAACGAAGGACAAACAAGGATCTACAAAATACTTCACAAACAATTAAAGATCGAGAAACTCGAATCCATTAAAAACCGGGGATGGACTCAGGTGTTGTGGAAGGGTAATTATAAAAACAGTTCCTGTGTAGCATTTAATTGTGTCCTCTAGTTCAAAGTGTCCGCCGAACACTTTTACATATCAATAGTGTCCAGTAGACTTTCATATCGCAATCTCTATAAAATATTGTCCGGGGGGGACACTATTATGTCTTACACCTGCTACCCTGCTACACCAATTAGCTGATGTTGACTATAGGGTAATAATTATAAACAGTTCCTGCTACACCTTAGCTGATGTTTATAAACAGTTACTGCTACACCTTAGCTGATGTTGGCTATAGGTTAATTATAAACAGTTCCTGCTACACCTTAGCTGATGTTGGCTATAGGGTAATTATAAACAGTTCCTGCTACACCTTAGCCGATGTTGGCTATAGGGCAATTATAAACAGTTCCTGCTACACCTTAGCCGATGTTGGCTATAGGATGTTGGGTAGAGGGTAATTATAAACAGTTCCTGCTACACCTTAGCTGATGTTGGCTATAGGGTAATTATAAACAGTTCCTGCTACACCTTAGCTGATGTTGGCTATAGGTTAATTATAAACAGTTTCTGCCAGACCTTAGCCGATGTTGGCTATAGGGTAATTATAAACAGTTCCTGCTACACCTTAGCTGATGTTGGCTATAGGGTAATTATAAACAGTTCCTTCTACACCTTAGCGGATGTTGGCTATAGGGTAATTATAAACAGTTCCTGCTACACCTTAGCTGATGTTGGCTATAGGGTAATTATAAACAGTTCCTGCTACACATTAGCTGATGTTGGATATAGGGTAATTATAAACAGTTCCTGCTACACATTAGCTGATGTTGGCTATAGGGTAATTATAAACAGTTCCTGCTACACCTTAGCTGATGTTGGCTATTCAGTTTACGTCCTTTGGTGTTCTTGTTACCAACGATTTTTTGCATTATTTTACTTTTCAATCTTTTGACTTTAAGGTTATTCCAGAAAAAAAAACGGACTTAATTTTTGACAAATAAGCAAAACAGAATAGTAAATATCTTAATTAAAAGGTAAATCCTTAAAAATTTCCCAAGGCATGACCTTGAATTTGATAGATCTGGTTTAAAATAAAAATGCATGCAATCTCATAAAATTATTCATTTCTAGTTTGAAACATGTACCGTGTTATAGCGCATGTTCTCTTGGTTAAAAAATATGATTGACATGGGATTGTTTTTTCTTCCAGTTTCTTAAAGTTGTCATTTCCAGTCGGAAAAGTAGTAATTGATATTTCTTTGTCTCTAGATTCCAAAAATATATGATTGTTATCTTCACTTCTGGTTTAGAAATGAACCACCTGAGGTACTACAGGTTTTTAATGGGGTTCGTGTTGCTCAATCTTTTGCTATCTATATAGTATGTCTTTTTTCTTTTAGCCATTGTATTGTCTATCCTTCAATTTACAGCTTCCGATTACCCCTTTGGTACCTTCCAAATTTTCTTTTAAGATAACACAGCAAAATTGTTGTCATCCAAAAGAAACCTACAGTTTGTGGGCCGTTTAAAAAAAAAATCTTGGTCACTGTGGAAAGTGGACCTGACCTCTGCATAAACTTTAATCATGTTCATGTGTATTATAGTCAAACCTGCCTTAAAAGGACACCTCTATATAACAAATCACGGTCTATAAAGGGAAGTTTCATTCCCCCCA
This sequence comes from Gigantidas platifrons, assembly GCA_002080005.1. Classification (NCBI taxonomy): domain Eukaryota; kingdom Metazoa; phylum Mollusca; class Bivalvia; order Mytilida; family Modiolidae; genus Gigantidas; species Gigantidas platifrons. The sequence continues at coordinate 119,856 of MJUT01031641.1, forward strand.
TAAATGATTATTGTGAATAAAATTTTAACTTGTATATAATAAAGGGCAGCTGAACATAAAGACCACATTTTCAGGTTCACTTGAGTGGCCTTTAAATACAGGGTTGACTGTATATGGTGATTTCATTTATGTTTATATATAAACGTTAGAGAAAACCGAATAGACAATCAGGAATGGACAAATCCAGAGAAACTGGCAACATTTGGTATGTATACAAGACACACTACGAAGCCAAACAAATTGAAAAAAAACCCAACACATTATGTGATGGGCACCACTATACACAAACAAAAACAAACAAGACATGAGCCCTACTACAAACCACCGGAGGCAAAGACAAACAGAACATCTTTTNGGGGGTGGGGGGGATCGTAACATATATCACAACACGGAACTAAGAATGTAGACACATAATAGAACAACACAGCAAAAAATGAGCAACATGAACCCCACCAAGAACCGGGATGAACTCAGGTGCTCGCAATACGAAGTTCCTGCTTCTTATAAGACACCCACAGTGTTACTTAATAACTTATATATACCCTCATGTCAGGAAGCTAGAATTAAAGGTAAGGGATAATTTTCTTTATTTATTCTTGTGAAGCCATTGATGGAAGTCTTCCTTATAAGCATGTAGAAACAAATCGGGGAGTAGCGGACTTGTCTCTACCAATAACAAGATAGTGATACTTTTATTCTCTGTTCTTGTTTAAGAAGTCACAGGCACTTGACGTCTGGACCCCCCTTTTTCCACAAAGTTGAATGTCATTAAATTAATTTTTTTCACCTTAAATATGTGTTATGTTTAATACACGTTTTTAAGGAAAAAAAATAAATTTAGTGAAATTCAACTTTGTGGAAAAAGGGGGGTCAACCGAGAAAAGGGGGGTCAATGAGTTAGGTAGTTGGATTACCTAACAACTCATACAAGCCTATCTCCAATACAGTGTGGGTTCATGCCCATCTTTGTAAATTACAAAAAAGGGTGCAGTCGACTCCCAGCCGCAAGTGATAAAGTTTACCAATTAATTGCCCTTGGTCAGTGGTTCTCTCCAGCTTCTTCCACCACTAAAACTGGTCGCCATGATATTATAGCTGAAATATTGATGAAAGTGGCAAAAATCAATCAATCATATTTTTATTTTATTTATTTTTTATTTTTATTATTCCAAAGATCTATTACTGAATTCCAATGAGACTCTCATCTCTTCCATACACTGTTCTAATAACATTTGTAAATCTTTGTACAGTATATGCTCTCTGCTGTGTGTAATATGAATTATCTCCCCTGCTTCCTGTAACGACACCAACGCTTCCCTTAACAGACTGAGGTATAACTGGATTTTCCCTTGCTTCATCAACAGTAAACCTATCTGTGGGCTGTTTGGTGGATAGTAAAGTCTGAATAATACAAAACAAAAAAAGTTCTAGAACACATTAATAAGTTAATATAATCATGCAAAAATTTCTGAATTAACAACATCAGATTTAACATATGAGTGAGTGGTTGTTGCTTAACGCCAACTCAGCAATTTCTCAGCTATATAATGGCGAGAACTAGACCAACATGTTCAGTTGGATTTTTATGGCGCTAGTTCACTGAAACAACAGTCTGCAGGTAGACATGTCGCTCCACTTGGACACATTATTCTGATTCAGAGCCAACCAGTCTTTGCTCTTTCTCCTTAATGCTGCAGGCTTTAGCGGAGAAGCAACAAATACCAATTGTATAGTCTTTGGTTTGACCGATCGGGGCTCGAATACACGATCTACCGCACAGTAAATAAAGTAAATTAAAATTAACACATGACTGTCAATACATATACCTGTATGGTAGAATAAGTTCCTTGGTATAACACAATGCTTGAGACCAATCACAACTGTCTATACTGGCATCAAGTCCTATGTCTAATATCTGTACACAATAGATGTTATAGTTACAGAAATATTCTTCTTGCTTATTCTGACAATCTATGCAACTCTGGAGTATGGCTGCTGGATCTGAAAAAGTGATGGAAAAATATATATTTAAGGTGGGTGTTCCTTAAAACTTGTATTTAACTTGGTTTCCCAGGAGACAAAGTTTTATTATTCATTTCAAACCAGATGTATTATATTACCATATCCCCCTCTTCTAAGACTGTCCTTTCTGCAATGAAAAAATCCCTTATACTAGAGTTGGCTTCTCTTGTGGGGGACAATTTAGTAGTATTTTAATTTATCAGCAAATTGGACATTTTCCTTTTGATGTGTGCCGCTCATAAAATCTGGATCACTGAACTTGATCCACAAAAATATTAGGTCAGTTTGCAACTCGCATGCGCAAGAAATGACTCTGATATTGAAAAACACGTTTTGACATCACCGATAAAAACAATATCGCCAGTTTTGAAGATCTCGACATACATTATCAATAGTATCACAGCTCGTCCCGTCAGACTTGTTGCCATACTAGCAATAATGTCTGTCTTGATCTTCAAATCTGCCGTTATTCTATATATCTCAGTGCTTCTGAAATCTGGTCTATATATTAATATGGCAGAGTTTAACCAGTTAACTGATCCCATCCGTCCTTGATAAATAGATATCTACCAGTAAAACAAATATCAATAAATATAATAACATTTTCACAAATTTGCTTCAACTTAAAAAATGCTCATAGCAGAAAAATGACAATTTATCTGTATGTCTGCAGATCAACACAAAAGTTTTAGAAACTATTGCTGAGGATATAAAATGGTTACTAATGAGTTTTTATATCTTATCCTAAAGTTTTATCAATAATTAGTACCTTGTATCAACTCCAATAAAACAAAATCAATGAGAATAAATTCAAACCAGACAGATTCCATTCAAATAAACAACACTGATTTAGAAAATATCAATAATTTCACTTATCTCGGCAGTATTCATGACATTAGTACAACAGGCGGCACTGATGAGGACATACAAGCTAGAAAAAAGAAAGCATTACAGGCATTCTCCATTCTTAAACCTGTTTGGAAAAGCAGAACTCTATGGACATTCACCAAAAATCCGTATTTTCAACAGCAACGTCAAATCTGTTCTTCTATATGGTTCTGAAACTTGGAGAGAAACTTCCTCCACCATCAAGTCCCTCCAAGTCTTTGTAAATAACTGCCTGAGAAACATCATCGGCATTAAATGGCCAAACACAATAAACAACAAAGAACTGTGGAAAAAAACGAAACAACAACCAATAGAAATTGTCATTAGAACAAGGAAATGGAAGTGGATCGGTCACACATTACGAAAAAAAGACAACAATATTACAAAGCAAGCTCTAGACTGGAACCCACAAGGTCAATGAAAAAGAGGAAGGCCCAAAAACACCTGGTGAAGAGGTCTAAATACTGAGCTACAGAAAATTGGAATGACCTGGAATGAAACAAAGACAATGGCTAAAGACAGAAGAGGCTGGAAGGCAAATGTAATCGTCCTATGTCCACCTATGGACGAAGTGGATTAAGTCAAGTAAGTCCAGTACCTTGTACTTTCTTCTCCAGTTTCAAACTTTCTAATGATATACCAATATCATCTTCATATTTGTGTACTTTGGAGAGCTCAGTCTCGCTAAAAACATGACCACACATACAAGGCAAAAAATCTGAAAAAAAATACATTTTGTATGCGTAAATTTTTAATCAAAATTTATCAATCTATTGCACAATAAAGACATCTTTCTTCCATTTCAGTTGGTGAGTGATTGTTGTTTAGCACCATATGAGCATGTTTCAGCTACATCTTGGTTAGAATAAGTTACATTTAGATGATATGACGGTGGTATCCACTTTGTACTAGACCAACACATTTGTTTGCCTTTTTATAGTCTTAGCTCACTGAAACAACAGTCATAGATAGACATGTCGCTCCTCTCGGACACACTATCCTGATTCTGACCCAACCAATCTTTGCTCTTTTTTCCTTAATGCTGTTTGCTTAGCAGAGAAGCAACAAATACCAATTTAGGGCTTGAACCAGTGATCATTATGCTGGTTGACATTCCCTCTATGTACAGTGGCAAACATTTCAACAACAAGTTTAACAATATTTAGAAGCTAAAGCTAAATGATGGAGGGATAGATCAACCAGGACATCAACTTTTAACAGCCCCTGGAAAGATTGAGGAATTTCGTTTTCAGCTTTTTGTGCCTACTCATTTTAGAAATATACGAAAGACATCCTTTCTGCAGAGGGCTTGGCACTCTTCAAAGATGTTAACCACTATGGTCTATGATCAGGCTTTCAGTATCATAACCTGACAACCTGCCATCATCTAGAAAGCACCCCCTAAGGACCTGCTTGGTAGCTCTGTGGGTTAAGCTCTGAGAATTGTCATCTGTACCCAGTCAACTTCAATATGACAAGATACAAATGTAAAACTATTTTAAATATCTATACTAACGGCCATTTTGTTTTTCTTTGTATCCCCTTGAACAACTTGGTGCAGGACATTTTACACTAAGCATTTTCTGATCCTGTAATAAAAGAGGAAAAAATAAATATCTAAATGATTTATGATTGGTTAATTGGTGTTTAACAGGAACTATAGCAGTATTTCAGCCATATCGTGGCGTGAACAAATATATGAATTAATTTCCTCAACTAGAGGACCCTTAAAAATAAGACATATTTGTGTACAAAACAATCGGGTTATATGTACAAATAAAAAGAAACAAGATGAACTGTGAGCTAATGCTCACTTATGATACCCCGCATATATGTTCAATGTGTATAAAAACCAACTAAGTCGGCAAACAGGAAGTAGGAATCTGACGGGTCCAAAAACACTTGCCACGATATGGGGTACCTATATGAAGCTTGTGACCAAATATCAGATTCCTGTCATCAATAGTTGCTTAGAAAAATGTGACGAAAAATGTGCATATATGTTAAATGGGTATAAAAACCAACTAAGTTGGCAAACCGGAAGTAGGAATCTGACGGGTCCAAAAACGCTTCCCATGATATGGGGTACCTATATGAAGCTTGTGACCAAATATCAGATTTGTGTCATCAATAGTTGCTGAGAAAAATGTGATGTAAAATGTGCATATATGTTCAATGTGTATAATTATAAAAGGATAAAACCATATATTTGTATTAAATGTTTTACCACATGCACTTACATAGAATACAACTTTATATCAACACAACAGAAAAATAATTCACAAATTCCAGATAAGCATCAAATAAGTTACAGTTTCACATCTAAAAAGACGAAATAAAAAAAATCAACCATTTGGTGCAAACCTATGACAGACAACACATCTAGGTAATGTCACTGTAAATGTTCATTGAGAAGTCAACATTTTGCTATACAATTTTTGGTCATTGAATTTTTACCAGTAATTCAGTGGAAGAACACATACATAATTAGACTTACGATAAAAATGTCACCATTTTCCCTTCTCAATCCCTGTCAGTGGTGAGGTATACTAGATAAAACACTACATGATACAGTCTGTCAGTGGCTTAAGCTTGTGCCATAGTAGTGGTTTTTTTCTAGAATTTAGTTTCTGCCACAATATAAGTGAAATTTTGTTGAAAATGGCATTAAATACCAATAAACAATAACCATAACCCATAATCCTAACTATTAATTACCATCTCTGTAGCAGTACATCGTGGACAAGAACATGTAAAGTAATACTGTTTCTGAAGTTGTTCCTGTCTGTCTGAGGTCAAGGCCAATTGATCTATATAACTGATTCTGACCTAAAACATAGATATTTGTTTAATTTATATTCATTTATGGAAAGGACATAATGTCTATACAAATTATTTACCTATCACTAATGAAGTACATGAGTGACCCAGTGGCGTAGCTAGGCACTAGATGATATGTAGGCGAGGGGTCTTGGGACTGCTGAGGTCCCCAGTGGGTCAAGAGCAGAGCCCTTGTAGGGGGCCAAGGGGAGAGGGGCAAGGCCCTCTCGGAAGTTGATGACATATTAGCATTTATGATGGTTTTCTCACTTACTTACACTACAGTATCTGAATACTACTCTTCTAATATCAGAGAAAAACCTATGTCGACCTCTATTTCAGTGGGATTTCACCATACAATTGACTTGATACTAAATAAAAGCAAGTTAATAGGCAATTGTTGGTCTACGTTAAATTAAAAAAGATGTAAAAAAAAACAGTTGCATAGCTTTAATATTAATTGCAGACTAGTGCTTTTAAGTTTGGCATTAGCATTGTTGTCATACCAACTTGATACTGTTTTACTTTCAAAAGAACACAAATTTCTATTCTTTAGACTTGCAAACAGTTCGATGATGCGTTCCACATCGATTTCGATCTCACAGTGAACATGAAGCAGGGCTAGAGAGGAAAGACGATCATATCCCATAGTTTTTTTTATTCTTTTTCATGGCACTGAATGATCTTTCAGCTGTTGCTGAAGATGATGGCATGGTGACATTTATTTGAATTTCAAAAATCAGTAAATATAACAATTGTAAAATGGGCCCACAAAAGCTACGGTTACGCAGCTACACATCAGTGAACTTCAAGCTTAAAAAATTTAAATATTGTGCTTTCATTGAAATTTTAGATTCCCCTTCTCCCTACCAACCAACGATAAATAAGGCCTACTGATTTTTTTAAAATTACATTTTTAAGTTATAGGAGATTTTTTAAATCACTTTTCTTCATATTTTCGTAATAAACGAACCCCTTCCCCCCAATAATAACAACATTTGAAAAAAAAAATCATACGTTGATAAGGAGAGGAGTAACACATTATTTTTCAAAGTACGGCAATGACTTATTATCTTCATTTTTGATTACACAACGTCATTTGAAGTTCTCTGTTTAGGATTTTGTTTTAAATAAACATCTTGTTGGAAATTTGAATCCAACAGCACTATTCCTTTTCTCTGTAAGAAGACTCATTTTAACAATGTCACTCACTGTGTAAACTGCCATCATTCATACACTCTGCTATTTCAGGATACGGAGGACCACACTGTCGAGACTCGGTCTTGGACAAACTGACATACTCGGTGCTTTCTGTTACAGTAGTAGCTACACTATCCATTTGACTTTGATTTTGTAGGTTACTATCTGATTCTTGTGTCTTGACTCAGTGGAGGGTAAATGATCAGGCACGGGTGAGCTTCTCTTCTTGGTTTGAAGAAAGAGTCAAGATTTCTTTACATTTTGGCATTTGTTTTTGGCGGATATAAAATGTAACGAACAAGTAACAAAAGTTGAAATCTGGATCGAATGTTGGCATCAGATTTACCGTTGTTTATTCAAGTGGAACGTAATATGAGAACGAACGTATTCTAAAAGGGGCCTGGCACTTTAACGTTGTTTTATTTATTAAAAATAATGATGAAACACAACTATTACAAAACAATATTTTAATGCCATGGGATGGGCAATTCTTTTTTGATTTGTTTTTTACTCGTTTGACGAAATGATATGGAGGCAACTGCCTACACTGCCTAACGTAAGCTCCGCCACTGTGAGCGAGTTTTTATTTTTTTAACAAGATGTGAGCACTTTATCAGCTATATCATAGCAGGAACAAGTTACATTCAATGAAATGATGATGATGATGATGATGTTGGCTTTGTAATATTCCAACATGCTAACTCACTGGAATAACAGTCCACAGGTAGACATGTCCTGATTCCAAGCTAACTGGCCCTTTCTCTTACTCCTTTATTGCAGAGTGCTTTGTGGAGATTCAGCCAATACCAATTTGATAGTCTTTGGTTTTGGGATCTAAACTACAGGAAGTTATGAAAAGAAAATTTAAACAGTGATGGTCATCAATTCCACCCACCCAATATCAACAAAATGCACAATCACCTCTCACCTTATCTCACTGAACACAAAAAAAAACCCATGACAACTGATGTTGAAAATCAAGGTTCTGGCTTGGGACAGACACAAAAAGTGCTCAGCTCATAGCAATGGCTATTTTAGTAATTCAGTTTGCTGAATCTTGTTTTGGAAGATCACTGTGGATCTAAAAAGTTGTTACTATCAGATTGCCAACGATCAGTTATCTTTTACGGACCAATCAAATCATCAAATAATTTTACTTACGTTATCTGGTGATGGATTTTCTATCTTTTCTAAAGCTCTCACACATAACAACTTCCCAGAGAAAGTTACTACAGCATTTGGTACACAACTGTGGTCTATCAATGATGGGCTAAGAGTATCATAATAGTTTGTTAGGTTAGGTTATAATTTTGGAAATATGAACTACAGTAGTGCCTCTCTTGTAAGGCCCATCATACCAAAAGGCCATCACTCTTATCAACAAAATTTCAGATGCACTGAGATAGTAAATACTATTAAATTGTCTTCCCTCTTAAAAGATCACTTTTGTATGCAGAATGGTAGGCCTTATTAGAGGGGGTACTACTGTATCTGGAATGATAAAACAAATAAAAATGTTCAAAATTTAAGATTCAACATCCGAAAATAATTCAGCCATGTTTCGTTGATTACCATCTGATTACTTTTTTCTATCAAACATATATACTGTATTGGTACTAACAGATATACTGTACTGGTACTAACAGATATACTGTACTGGTACTAACAGATAAACTATACTGGTACTAACAGATATACTGTACTGGTACTAACAAAGTGTTTCTGGCTAGTGATTTGTCACAGTGTTGTCATAGTGAATGAATGTGAATCACCAGAAAATAGCAGGGGCCGTCGTGGTCATGGTCATGATCGTATGGTAGTACTAGTTGGATTTTTAACTACCCGTGCAATCATTGCCTATCACTATTAATCTGATTTTGAACCCCGCTTAGGCGACTTGCAACAGGTCAGTAGTTTTCTCCGGGTACTCTAATTTCCTCCATCAATAAAACTGACAGCCACGATATATATTAATTATTAGTATTTTTTTTCGCAAGACAAGGATTATCAGGTCGAAGAGCGAATCTGATATGGACCTGATAATCCTTGTCGAGCGAAAAAAAAATACTAATAATTTTTTTATTGGTAATTTCACAATTTTAACACAGCTTTGTGATTTTTTTGTTGTCCTTTACCTTTTTTTTTTAATACTAATCATTTTTTCATTGGTAATTTCACAATTTTAACACAGCTTTGTGATTTTTTTGTTGTGTCTTGACATTTTTTTTTAATGAAAGGTTTAGTGACGTCACGTTAGACCGTGCATGACAAATGACCAACAGCTGATAATTTCTAGTATCACGAGTCGGTGATAAACTGAACGTTGTTACTAAATTTATCGGGTAGTAAAGATCAAAGGAAACTGTAACAAATTACCGATAAAACTGAAATATTGTTGAAAGTGGCATTAAACACCATAAAACCAAAACCAAAGAATAACATCGTGTATATTGAATAGAAATGCACTGACATGGTTGTACACAGACCTGATTTTACGAGGACAACAAAAAAGCGGAAATCTGCAAAATCGGAAGAATTGAATATACTATAAAAAAGGAATCGTAACGGTAAAACCTGGGGAAAAAATAGTGGAATTCCACTTTAAAGCGGACGAAAATCAGGTCTGTGTACATATGTAAGTGTTATATCTGGAAAACACCAGCAATCAGAATGGTAAGTAACATCTTGTTAGTACAGTAATCTATTGACAATTTGGCAATTCTCTGATTTATAGGTAGAACAACTGCAATGAAACAGGATATCAGTCTTCATTGTTACCATAACTACAGACACAACAGCCATGGGCCCTGTAAGAATATCACTTACAGACCAGTAAAAAAAATCACAAAAAGATAGTTCGGTTCTGTGGGCAAAAAATTATATTGTAAAAACTGGGATATAAAAGAGAGGTTGTTGTGTAGGGATATGAGAGAGGTGATTTGACAATCATATAAAATAGTACCTGATGTAGATTCCTACTCCAACTGGATTTAATTCTCCATCACAAATCGTAAAACTGTTTATTGTCATCTAAAACAAAATACATTTGTTGTAAGTTATGCTTCATGTAAAATAGGCTAAATATTAAAATATTGACTATAAAAACTAGCTTAAATTATTGTCATTTTTCCTTGACAAATAGCATATATACAATATATTTAAACAATATTGTCAGAAGCCTTACTATTGTAATGACAGAACGTCTTTTCCATGACTACCGGTAAATATAGCATACATGTACTTCCTTCCCTGGTTTTATCAGTATACAATCTAAACGAACGTGGCATGGGTCTGACTGTACAGTATTTTTTTTCAATTAGACATCCATTTGATTGTCAGTATATTCGTTTTTCCAACTAGAAACCCATCTGACATACTAGTAATTGATACCCCTAACACAGATACATGACCGTTTATTTTCCTGGTTTGGCATAGGCACTTCAATGAAAGTGGAGGAGTCTTAAACTGATTTTCTGGGCCCAAACCTCCCTTCATAGTGCAATGATGCGATCATGGAAGTGTTTTCCACATGTGAGTGAAATGACACCCCTCACATATAGCTGGGTGTGCACCACTGCTATAAAGAACATCCTTCACATATAGCTAGGTGTGCACCACTGCTATAAAGAACACCCCTCACATATAGCTGGGTGTGCGCCACTGCTATAAAGAACACCCCTCACATATAGCTGGGTGTGCACCACTGCTATAAAGAACACCCCTCACATATAGCTGGGTGTGTACCACTGCTATAAAGAACACCCCTCACATATAGCTGGGTTTGCACCACTGCTATAAAGAACACCCCTCACATATAGCTGGGTGTGCACCACTGCTATAAAGAACACCCCTCACATATAGCTAGGTGTGCACCACTGCAATAAAGAACACCCCTCACATATAGCTGGGTTTGCACCACTGCTATAAAGAACATCCCTCATATATAGCTAGGTGTGCACCACTGCTATAAAGAACACCCCTCACATATAGCTGGGTGTGCACCACTGCTATAAAGAACATCCCTCACATATAGCTAGGTGTGCACCACTGCTATAAAGAACACTCCTCACATATAACTGGGTGTGCACCACTGCTATAAAGAACACTCCTCACATATAACTGGGTGTGCACCACTGCTATAAAGAACATCCCTCACATATAGCTGGGTGTGCACCACTGCTATAAAGAACACCCCTCACATATAGCTGGGTTTGCACCACTGCTATAAAGAACACCCCTCACATATAGCTAGGTGTGCACCACTGCTATAAAGAACACCCCTCACATATAGCTAGGTGTGCACCACTGCTATAAAGAACACTCCTCACATATAGCTGGGTGTGCACCACTGCTATAAAGAACACCCCTCACATATAGCTGGGTGTGCACCACTGCTATAAAGAACACCAAGTCCTCAGAGATCCTTGGAACTTGCCTCAGCAAGTTTTGGACTCATCATTTTCTGTTAGGACTCACTAGATTTTCAAATCTTAGATATTTACAATGGTGTTATTTATACATATTACATTTGAAAGAACAGTTCTAAAATTCTGGTGAAAGAATTCCCTGTCTTTAAGATACAGTAGACATTCTTATCAGGCCATCCCTTCCACAATGAAAAGGTGTCCTTATAAGAGAGGTGGTTTCTCTTGAGAGGGACAATTAAGAAGTCTTTTACTATAACATTGCATATGAAATCTAGAATGATAAGAGGGGTGACCTTTGATGAATTTTACTGTATTAAATTTACCTTACAAAAGATGTCAAATATTTCAGCCACTGGTGGTAAATTATTATCTACAAGTTTCTGTAATGTAAACATTATCTGTGAAAACTGTGACATTCTTTCTGGATCTTTCTCAATATCTTGTTTATCTACAATACAAAGTATAGGCTACCAATTATCAGAGGTACAGTCAAACCTGCCCAAGTGGTCACCTGTATTAAGCAGTCACCTGTAAGAAAAGATCCCCTTTTTCTTGTCCTGTCATTTAAAATTTTGATATGAATTAAATCTCTTTTAAGATGTCACCTGCATTTTTGTAATTTACAAAGCCAGGTGCAAACCCATGCCGTATTCAGGTGATAGGCTTGTATGAGTTTTTAGGTAATCCAACTACCTAACTCATTGAGCCACCCGGGCCCAACACACCACTTTTTATTTGTTCCAATGTCATGCCCTCATGGTCTTTTCTATGTTCAGTGAGTTCAGTTAAGAGGAGAGGTGATGGTTCATTTTGGTGATTTTGATAGAATTGTTGAACATCACTGTTTATACTTTCTTTTCATAATTAATACAGGTTTTTATTGACAAATCTTAAAATAGATTGAAAACAATGTATTTGACTCTAAGATGTTAAACTTGTCTATTTTAATTTAACAAAGTACAAAGTACAAATAAAGACCACATGAGAATTTAATAAAGAGTTAGTGTAATGAGTATTAATGCAAATTTCAACAATATAATTACATCATTTTCTCATTCATGGCTTACCATCAGATTTATAACAAGAGTAACATGATGTCTGTTCTTCTTCATATATGTTTTCTGATTACCCCTTTGGTATCTTCAACCTTTTCCAAGTGACCTTCAGACTTTATCACACACAGTTGCATCAAGTCCACCTTGCCATTGGCAGGTATCAAACTTGTAACATTAGTGGAGAAAGGCATTGGTTGCATAGCTATATGTAAATTCAACCACTGTACGATAACAAAAATGACAGCAACAAGAAAATTTTAACACGATGTTGCACGCTACGTCTTGCTAAGAATACCCCCACTCGTTCATTTGTAAGTCGCACGGTAAACAGGAAGTAGATGTGCGGTAAACCTGGAAAGGGGAGACACAGTACAAGTCACCATGCCAAAGCCATATATCAAATCATTTCTTCCAGTAGAAGCTGAGATAACTGTTACGAATGTTTTCATTACGGTAAACATGAAAAATTCTAAGTCGCACTGTAAACAGGAAGTAGATATGCGGTAAACCTGGAAAGGAGAGACACGGTACAAGTCACCATGCCAAAGCCATATATCAAATATAAAATCATTTCTTCCAGTAGAAGCTGAGATATCTGTTAAGAAAGGGTGAATGGACGGACGGACGGACAAGGTGATTGCAATATAGCCCTCTCTCTACGAGTGGGGGTATAATATTAGTATTTATCAACATAATGCTACATACGAGACTTGAAATCTTTGAAAGTTCTGTTCCAAACTTCATCTGTCACATCTGAATTTCCAAAATCATTTTTCTGAAAGAAAAAAATAATGGACTAAGCTGGTCACAGCATGGTACAACTGCAGTAATTTAACAAGGACTTTCTTCTGATCAATTTTACAGCAATTAAATTTAACTCAAAAACCATAACTAATACAGCAAAACCTATCTAAACTGAACCCCTTTGGGACTGAAGAAGTTATTCACTTTAGACAGGTATTTGGTTTACACAGGTTTAAATTACATAGACATATAGTAGATGGGATTGTAAAGTCTGTCTGGTTAAGGCAGGTTTTCGGTTTACTCAGGGTTCAGTAGATGGGACTGTAAAGTCTGTCTGGTTAAGGCAGGTTTTCGGTTTACTCAGAGTTCGGTTTAGACAGGTTTCACTGTAGTAATACAGAAAATCTGATGGAATACTACCAGAAAAACTTGTAACAAAGGAAATAACAGTAACAAGGTTATTTTTATTGTTCTTTTTTTTTCTTCTTTTATTCTTTCTTTTTGTTTACAACAGTATGCGACAATGGATAACTCATATTTAATACCATATTATAATACACAAAGTGAACTAAAATTACTTACATTTAGCGAAATAATGTATTATTAATCCAATAACTAACAATGTGTGCTACTGTCTATGTTTTTTTTATACTCAGGTCTGTTTGATTGGTTACTTTTAATGATATTCCATTGTGGCATCCTGCTTTATTGCTACATTCATTGTTTCATGTCTTCATGTTAAAATTTTTAGAGAAATTATGTAATAATAATGCATATCATATTGTGTATTGTATGTATATGAAGAAGACAATACTTAGGTTTAAAAAACTTGTGTCTGATCCCTTTGTCATTATTTAGATAAAAAAATATGTTTAAATTAACAAAATTAGATGGAAAAAAAACAATTGTGTATAATGGTACCTTCCAAAGCAGAATTTTCAAATTTACACCCTTTTCAGCCCCCTTTGTGTGGAAAATTTTTAATCTGGAGCTACAACCCTCCAAATTAATATTAACCTTTATTCTGTCCCAAGAATCATTGTGTTAAAAAATTACAGACAAATTGGTCAACTAAGACTAAAGTTAATAAAATAGATATTACCCAACAGATAAATTCACATAATTATTATGATCCATGAATGATGATACATGTATCAAAACGTTATTTTACAACATGTAATTTATATAAACCCACCTTAGAAAATTATTTTACGATTGTTACCCATGGTTACCTGATGCTTAATAATTAGTCGTAACATTAACATGACACTGTCTAGTGGAATTTTGGGAGAGACACGCTGAAGGTAGCGACATTCTTCTTTATGTATACTCCAGTCTTCTCTCTGTCGAAGAAATTTACCAATTAAAATACCTAGAGCTATAATACAAATTATATTATTTTTAGTTGGCTTTCAGAGATTTCTTTATATGCAAATGTTGGATGATGTAAAAAATATTCAAAAATAACCGAGCCCGGGTGGCTCAATGATTTAGGTAGTTGGATTACCTAACAACTCATACAAGCCTATCACCAATACAGCATGGGTTCGCGCCCAGCTTTGTAAATGACAAATAAGGATGCACTCGACTCACAACCGTAAGTGATAAAGCTTACCAGTTGCTTGCCCATGGTCGGTGGTTCTCTCCGTGTACTCCAGCTTCTTCCACCACTAAAACTGGTCGTCATGATATAGCTGAAATATTGCTGAAAGTGGCATTAAACACAATCAAAATCAAATGAAACCAAAAATAACCAATATTATTAAGTACCGGTTATCATTACATTTATATTTCACTCTATCTTATATTACTATCTTATTTTCAATATTTAATTTCAACAAATTCATGACCTATTTATTCTGGTCTAATGGAGTTAATTAATTTCTTTAGATGTACTTTATGACTTATTGATATCTGTTAGAAGTATCAGTGATGATTATTTTGTCCAGAGAGTAATGGTCTTTAACCAACATATTTTACCTTCCTAGCATGTTAACTACAAGTATACATTGACCCTGCTTTTGTTGTCATTCAGTTTTGTGATAGTACATTTGTTTATCGGTAATTTGTTACAGTTTCCTTTGATCTTTACTACCCGATAAATTTAGTAACCACCGACTCCTGATACTAGAAATTATCAGCTGTTGGTCATTTGTCATGCGCGGTCTAACGTGACGTCACTAAATCTTTCATTAAAAAAAAAATGTCAAAACACAACAAAAAAATCACAAAGCTGTGTTAAAATTGTGAAATTACCGATAAAAAATTATTAGTATTTTTTTTTCGCTCGACAAGGATTATCAGGTCCATGTCAGATTTGCTCTTCGAGCTCATCTGATATGGTCCTGATAATCCTTGTCTTGCGAAAAAAATACTAATAATTAATATATATGTGGTGTTTCTGAGTGGAAGCGAATCGATACATGTTTTTTTTATCATTTGTTTATATCTGTATCTGGAGATCCAATTATGAAGAGAAGGAAGGTTGTGATCCTATCAACCAGATTAACCTCACTACGTTTTTGTGTCTGTCCCAAGCCAGGACCTAAATTTCCAACGTCAGATATTGTGGCCATTTTTATGAACAATGATTTGAGGTGAGAGGTGATTGTTTATTTTTTTTTATATTGGTGGAATTGTTGACCATCACTGACTTTCTTTTCATAATAGTCTTTTATTCCTAATAAAGTACAAATGAAATATGCTAAATATATGCTGGGTGTACATAAGTCAGCTACAAACATTGCTGTATTGGCTGAACTTGGGTTATATCCACTTTCAATTGCAGCACTTAAATCATCTGTCATTTATTGGATTCATTTATTAAACTCAAAGTGTAACAGTTTTATATTTCATGCATATCGAGAAAATCTAAAGCTTAATAATGAAAGTTTATGTAACAAATTGAAGCAGTTATTTAGTATAATTGGTTTCAGTCATATTTGGGAAAATCAAGGCACTTTTTCAAAATCTAGACTTTTATTTTCTGTTACAAAACAGTTAGAGAACAGATATATTGATCATTGGAAGACATTATTGTTTAATAATGATAATAAATCTGGAGGAAATAAATTAAGAACATATAGAAAACTAAAAACACAGTTTGATTTGGAAAACTATTTATATGCAAATGTAAATAAAAAATCTATATCAACATTTGTTAAAATCAGAATAAGTACCGTAATGGTAATTTAAATACTGAAAAAGAAGGATATTTAAATACTCCTGCTGAAGACAGGATATGTAAATTGTGTAATTCTGGAGTAGAAAACAAATTCCATTTTACTATTATATGTTCAAAATTACAGTCTTGTCATCAAGAATTTTTCAAGGATATCTGTGATGTTGTTGCCTTCATTTATTAATATGTCTGACATTGACAAATTTAAATTTGTATTTAGTAGTAATGATCTAGACATATGTAAAATGTGTATATTAGGTGTCAATAAGTTGCATAGTCTAATCAAATCAGTCTCTAAAACAAGATTAATCAGTGGTTTTCATTTTTTCTGTCACTTTTACTGATCTTTAATGGGCAATGGGAGGTAACTTGAAATTTTATACATTTGTATTGTATGGGAGATAACTCTGTCTTTCCTTAGCTGTTATGTTATCAAATATCGTGTACTTAAATTTGTCTTAGTTTTGTTTGTCATGTTCTGTATTGATGATAATCCTTTGTTTGGATTAATAGATCAATAAAATTATTTGATTTGATTTAATAGTAAGTACAGTACATGTAATTATAAATATAACATCATAGAATTTGAAACGTGCAAGAAAATTTCTCACCTAAAGGTTACATAAATATAAATTAATTTTAGAGTCACATGTCATTTTATACGTATTTTGATTGGTTCAAAAAGTTAAGGTTATTTTCATATGTACTGAATCTGAAAATAGATGTCGTTCTCAAGGCATCGCGTGCCGTTGTCATCAGGCGAATTTTTTGGGGTTATTTAAATTTATTTCCAATTATTTGCCTTACATGTACATGTATTTTGAATAAATAAATATATTTTTCAATATCATAACAAAAAAAGTTTGAATTAATTTACAAGATTGATCGAAATTATTTGTTCGGTTCATTCGAAATAACCTCAGTCAGGTTGTACACACCCTAGCGCAACCCGCTATGCGGGTTACGCGGTGTGTACAACCCGATTGAGGTTATTTCTTTATGAACCGAACAAAAATTGCGTTCAATCCTTAAATTTTGTATCAAACATATTAAGAACGACACGATAAATAAAACCATTGTACATCAACAAGGTACATGTACATAACAAAACATTTCTTACTTGACAGGTAACACCACAGTATTTTAACACCCCACATTTTGAACATTTCTTTAGATTATTGGACCTGAAAAGATACAATAAACAACATTTTAGTACAACTTCAAGAATGAATTCCTAAATTCTCATTTAAATATAGTGCAACCAAGGATTTATAAAGTATTACTATATAAATCCTTGGTGCAACGTAAACTCTTATCCTTGTTCCTATGTTCTTCTAAGTTTTCTTTACATGAATCCCTAAATCAGAACAATACATTATACATGTAGCATTGGACATTATATTGTAACTTGAATTTTGACATGTATTACCCTTTTGACATAAAAAGGTCAAATAAATATTTTTCATGCAATAATTTTTATCTTTGAATTACTTGTGTTGACACCTAGACTAGAGTAGAGCTCCCATTAATATGTGGACAGGTTTCCTTTATCCTGGCGTTACCAAATTCTGATAATGTAACAACTTGTTGGCTTATGTCACGCTTCCCGTAGATTTTTTGTATGAAATACTTTAATAAACTTAAACATACATGTGATAGAGTTGCTATGCTACAACTGGAGATTTGCAAATTTTTGGCTGGAGATTTTTTATCGACGTTTTTATCTACATCTACATCTACATCTACATTTTACGACAATCCATCAATGGTGATGATTACTTGTCGGGCGCAGCGCGAACAGACAAAAAGTTTCTAAAAACAGTGCAGATATAAACACTGACAAGATAAAATTATATACAAAAAAATTATTTACAGACTGAAGTTTGGTGTTTAGTAGTAATGGCTTTGGGCCAATGATTTAAATTGGTCCAAAGTGGATGCCATGAGTGTTGCATGTGGCAAAGAATTCCATAAGACAACTGTGTGTGGGAAAAAAATGTACTTGAAATAATTTGTTCTAGTGTTGAAAAGTTGGTACTGTAAGATGTTAGAATTCCTGGTGTGCATGATGGGTTGTTTCACAAGGTAGAGGTTAGGATTTATTGCTACTAGGTTGTGTGTGATCTTATACAACATAGTCACTCTATTGATGTTTCTTCTGTTTTCAAGTGTGTTCCAATTGAGGTGGTTAAGCATAGATGTAACACTGCTTGTGTTGTGATACCTTTTTGTTACATATCGGGCTGCTCTTCTTTGGACACTTTCTATTTTATCAATGTGTTGCTTAGTATGAGGTGCCCAAATTGAAGAACAGTACTCCAGATTTGATCTTACCATGGATTTGTATGCCAGACTTTTAGTCTCTTCCTGTTTGATCTGTAAGTTTCTACGCAAAAAGCTTAGGATCTTATTGGCTTTTGCAGTAATGTTGTTGATGTGTGTGTCCCATGACATATTGCTCGACAAAGTGATACCTAAATATTTTGCAGTATTTACTGACTCAAGTACGTGACCTTTGAGTGTATAATTGAATGCATGAGGTGTGTGTGATCTTGTTACACTTAAAGAATTACATTTTTGTGGATGATACTGCATACC
>MJUT01031641.1:138867-166460 GCA_002080005.1 Gigantidas platifrons
GTGTTTTTCTTCAGCGCGGGAGTTCCAACTGGGGAATTTCCAGAAATATTGATCGCAAAATGTAGGGCAAGATTTTTTTGTACTTGATTTTTTTCACGGGCGGAAGATTTTGAAAGTTGACGGGAGAGACGGAAGGGACCCTCAAAATCGGGAGAATAATGCTCCCGCCGGAAGGTTCACATGTATGCTTAAATTACTAATATAGTTGTTTAACTGAACAAAAAAGAAGAAACATCTGATAAACAGTTTGACTGGTGTCAATCTTATGAAGTGTGTTGTTGTTTTTACCTGAAAGAAAATGGTGTACCCTAATTTCGATAGGGGAGATAATATCAACTCATTCTGCCCTAAAAAAGGTCGTCCCCGATATATCTCAGCCAAAAAAATTTCGACACTAATCACCAAGTTCGAAGATCTTGTGAAATATATATATTTTTGTTCAAATATTTGTTTTTCTCTCAAAAATTCAACCCGTTAG
Source organism: Gigantidas platifrons (assembly GCA_002080005.1). NCBI lineage: Eukaryota > Metazoa > Mollusca > Bivalvia > Mytilida > Modiolidae > Gigantidas > Gigantidas platifrons. Next base: position 139,346 of record MJUT01031641.1, read on the forward strand.
AAATGTAGAAAAATTAAATATGTTATGAAGCCTCAAGATGACCTTTGATTGTAGTTGATAAAATTTGAGATTTTTTTTAATGGAAAAAAATGTTTAATTTAAAAAAAAAATCATAGATTTAATTAGTTTTTCATTGTTAGCACTTTATTCTCACTTCTGTAAGTTGCCACTCTTTAAAGACGTCTCTGAACGTCACTTGAACAATTTCATAGTATGACACCTTTGGCTTTCTATACTTTTTATTTTTGGACAGGGATTCCACTATGTACTATTTTTAGAATATATTAGCGTAGATGCAGACGATCAAGACAGTGACAGTTCAGTGGATTCTAATTAAGTTTTCATGAGGAAAATCAACATTTTACGGTCAAATCAAAATGGTATTAGTGAAAACATAGTTTTTCTAGTCTAGGAGGAATAAAATAAGTTACTCACTTCTTTTAAAGACATTTTCTAGATTTTTGTTTACTTGTGGTAGACGTCAACACTAGGTCGTTCTATACCGAAAAGTTCCGGGTGATGATGTCATCAGTATCCAAATGCGACACTAAAAATACTGACCTATCGAAATTAGGTTCTTATCGAATTTCGGACACTTGTCGTCTTGTGGTTTCTAAGATAGACTTGACAGAATGGACCAAAAAGTCTGGGTCTATTGCCGATATTAGCATATTGAGCTTGTAGTACCTACCTCTTTCTTTTAACACAAACCCTTTGCTTTTATTTTTACCCCCCCCCTTTTTTCTAGAAGCCGCAGAGGGACGTTTACCTTTTCACACAAGAACTGCATAACACAGACCGTTCTTTTTGGACCAGTATATGAACATAAGGCAATGAACTTAGAATGGTAACATCCATTTTGTATGTCATCTATGATCTGTTTTAATAAACTTTTGAGATTCTGAAACTTCCACAGACGATTTTTTTTACTAGCCGCTTATAACAATAAAGAGAAACGTTTGTTACTTGTAAACAAATGCTAAAATGGCTTGATAATTACACGTTTTTATTCAAACATACAAATAAATATTTTAAATGGACAAAGGAATTCAAATGGTTGTTTATTTGTGAAATAGCTACTCCTTACAACAATAAAAACACAGATTCTAATTTATGCACAAAGACGGATTGAAGACGATTCCGTATCTTGCTAAATGATATATGAATTATATACATTGTATATATAAAATAAACGAGCTGCATGTAAGTTTTCAGAGATAGAGTTGTGACTATTTGATTCTATGAATTATAATTGATATATGAAAATAAAATGAAAAACAAAAAAATGTCACACAGTCGGAACAGTTCCAAGATCCAATAAAAATTCGTAGTGTTAACAGGCACACACGGCAGCTTGCATGGTCAGCAAGTTGTCGTCAATTGTGTATGACTTATCTCCCTTTGCCCTTATATGGACACATACATATAGATTTACGGAATATATTTCCGGTATTGATTTTGTATATATGTACTCTCTGTAAATATTTATTGAAGAAGAAAGACGTTAATTTTAGCACCGAGTTGTTATTTCATTGTTTGCCTACCAAATGTAGTGAGCAGTTCCCAAGATGGTGGAGAACCCGGACTCAAGACACAGGCACTTGTTTCATTCAAAAAATATATGCCCCCTCCTCTTCCTTACTTCAAGGTAAACATCTGTCCTTTTCCTCCTCCCCACTTCGCCTCAACATTTTTCCCTTATTTGTGATCCTTACGTTGACCCAATTATATCGTTACACTCCCGAGATATTTCTCTTTTCGACTTTTCGACTGTCACATTCAAATATACCTACCGGGGCCCCCTCAAACGAATTGGACAAGAATAGTCATCGAAGATACATGTACCTTGTTTTATTTTTAAGACATTGAATCGGATACAGCCACTTCCGGTCCGTTTTAAATTGATTTAGAAAATAAAAAAAAAGGTTCTTTAAAAATCAAATGTCAATAATTTGGAGTTGAACACATTTTTATAATCCGCATTGGAACAATTATCTGTATTTTAAAGGCTTACTTTACATTTGAGAGGAGATGATCACGATGACATTGTTACACATGGCCGGTCTAGAGAATTCCGAATTCATATGAAAAATCCAGCGCAAACCGAAAGCGGCTGTATCCGATTCCATGTCTCAAAAATAAAACAAGCTACCTTCGCTGACTATTCTTGTCAAATTCGTCTGAGGGGAATATCTCGGGAGTGTAACGATATAATTGGGTCAGCGAAAGGATCACAAATAACCGAAAAATATTGAGGCGAAGTGGGGAGGGGGAAAATGACAGATGTTTACCTTGAAGTAAGGAAGAGGAGGGGGCATATATTTTTTGAATGAAACAAGTGCCTGTGGCTCAAGAGTAGAAAGTGACAGAATCAATACCCTAACACACAAATACATGACCGCTTACTTTCCCGTCTTGGTACAAAAACTGCAATAAAAAAATCACCAAGACTAGTTTTATGATCCAAACCTTCCATCTTGATTTCCACGTGTGAGTACGAAGAGTTTGAAGATACCAAAGGGATAATCAAAATCCGTATATCGAAGAAGAACAGATAACACAATGACCAAAAGAAAAAGTACAAACAACGATCTACAAAGCATACATAATAGGTGATAATAGGTGTTACCTAACTTGGGACGAAGTCCAATAAAAATTGTTTTAAACAATATTAACTCAGATATATGGACCTATATTTTTTTTTCAAAGTATACCAGGAGCGGATCCAGACTTTCTCAAAAGAGAGGGCAAATAGGGGGACCCAAACCCAAATTGTCCGTCGTTTTTAAAGGTTTTTCGCCAAAACGGGGTCCTGCCCCCTCCTGTAGACTGTGCACCCAGTCCGGTGTTGTATTATCCGGTACTCGACGTCTCAATTTCATACAAAATATTATTTCGGACAGGAGGAGGAAGAAATGAAACTCTGTTTAATGATATTGTCAGTCCCATGATATATGCTTAATGGACTAGAACACACTGCGATTTTGAGTCATTTTTTAGCATTCATAATCGGAAGTAGTTCCAGATTACCGCGCATCCGAATTTATGCAGATCTAACCCTGTATTGGTTTCCGGTGCGTCATTTCCAGTGCAGGGAATTTAATCCATATGGATCTAGCATCAAAATATTGCTATTTCTAGTTCATCCCATATAAAACTAAAGATCGAGTAACACGAACCCCACTAAAAACCGGGGGTGAACGCAGGTGCTCCACTAAAATGACAACCCTGACATATAACCGGGAGAACAACATTATTATAAAGACATCGTTTTCACAAAAAATAATAAAATAAGAAGAGGAGGTAGATAGGAAAAAAGGAATGAAGGTGTTCCCCCACGGTGACACCACTGTCAGAGTATCATCTTTAAAATCGAGGCAAACAAATGCATAATTATTAGTTCTATTAATGAGTGTGGATGTTCTCAAACATTATTTGAATATTAGATAATATTCAAGGGCCATCCAACGTAACAAGGGTGGCTCAATGAGATTACCGAACAACTCATACAAGCCTATCACCAATACGGCGTGGGTTCGCGCCCGGCTTTGTAAATTACAAAAAGGGTGCACTCGACTCGCAACCACAAGTGATAAAGTTTACCAGTTGCTTGCCCATGGTCGGTGGTTCTCTCCGGGTACTCCGGCTTCTTCCACCATTAAAACTGGTCGGCATGATATAGCTGAAATATTGCTGAAAGTGGCGTTAAACACCAAAATCAAATCAAATCAATCAAATCCAACGTAATAGTTAACTTTGAACCAAAATCTAATTGCCAATATCACCTTTCGTCATCTGTGCGGAATTATTGACAGAATACTTTTCTTTTCTTCAATAAAACCTTTTGAAAGATAAGATGAGATGATTCTATTAAAACCCTTCATTTGTTTTCTTTTAATTAATACGCATGAAAGCAATTTTAATTGTGTTAACACAAAAAACATTATATTTCATATAATACTTTATTCTCACTTATGTACTTGGGTGCATTAGTCTTCCCTGAGCACTGGTGGAGGTTCCCAGGGCTCCAATCCCAAATTTGCTCAGTGCGTCACAAAGTGGCGGATAGGGGGAACGCTCGATGGGGTTAGTCAAGTTATAATACGAAAAGCTTGACCGTGGACCATAGTTTCCGGTGGCTTACGTGTTTTAGTGGCATGCTCACTGCACACAAAATACCTCTTATATCTATTTCGTAAAAGTGTAGGCTTATTGCAGTCGCTACACTGAAATATTAAATTTTACGTCTCTATCCAACTCAGGTGCGGATCCACGGGGGGAGGGGCGCACCCGGCGCGCCCCCACTAAAATTGGCAAAAATGTGATTTTTTTGCGTAAAATCCTGATTTTTCAAACGAAATACCCCAAAAATTTTCGCGCCTCGCTCCGCTCGCCGGGATTATTTTAACTGCGCCCCCTAACTTGAAATCCTGGATCCGCCACTGCAACTATACATACATTTCCGTGAGAGTGTGAATGTCTATTACCCTTTTGACACATTCTTTTCATCGTCTCTATATTATTGAGCTTGTTCTCGTCCTGAATAGATGAGCTACTGCTTTCTTAACGTTAAGCAATAATCAATCAATCAACATGTGTCTTCCGTAGATTTAAACACAGAAATCATAATACTTCTAGATTAATACATGGCCTTTTTCATATTGCCCTTGTCATCAGCACGAGACCTTCATATCAGCCCCGATTAATCTATTTCTCACATATTTTGCCAGAGCAGATAACATGTTGTTGCCCTCGTAAAATGTTATTGCCCCGGATGCAAATAACACGCCGCAAATTATGCTTTTAATACACATGCAAATTTGGCGTTATTTCAATAAAATATGTGATAAAAAGGTTGTATTTGTGTTTGCTTGCACATAGTGGTGTACAACACATCTTTACTATATGAGTAACATGGTGGGTGTCTTATAAGAGACAGGAACTGCTATTCCCTCACGAAAGCCTTGGTTCACCAACGGTTTTCAGGGGCGGATACAGGGGGCGGGTGCCCCCTAAAATTGGAAAAAATATGAATTTTTGCGTAAAAACGTGATTTTTCACACGAAATACCCCAAACTTTGCGCGCCTCGCTCCGCTCGGCGCGATTATATTAAATGCACCCCTAACTTGATATCCTGGATCCGCCCCTGGTTTTGACGGGATTATAAGAGACAGGAATTGCTATTCCCTCACGAAAGCCTTGGTTCACCAACGGTTTTTACGAATTCGTATTGTTCCTCTTTTTAGTTGTCTGTTGTGTTGTGCTTTTGTGTTTTGTTGGTCTTCGTCATGATCCTTGTGTGCTCAGGCTGCCATTGTCTCCGAATTGTCCATTCTTTATTGACCATTCGGTTATCCTGTTACCTGTTACCTAGTCTGTTATTACCGCCTTTATCAGGCGCACCACTAAAGTATCTTCAGTGTAATCCATTATCTTCCAATTTGCAGACAAACACATTAAAACCATCAGTTATAAAATCTAAAAATACTTGGTGAAAAGTGTATTTTACAGTGCCTATGTACATGATCGTCCCAATCCACCGGAATATTTACAAAGTCCATAAGAATACATCATTATAGTCTCTCTGAGTAAAAAATCACATCTGTACAATACAACAAATTACTTGTTGAGCTAACAGGGCTGAGCATCTCTGATGTAGCTTATAACAAAATCCTCTAGAAATAGTTTCGATCTTGAATACTGTTTTAGAGTTCAAGAAACTGAATTTTGTGCAGTCAATAATAAGTTGAGCCAGCAGATCATAATACATGAAGATTTCAGAAGTAGTTCCAAAATCAGTACGATTTAAAAGTTCATCTGTGAGTAACGTCAACAAATCTATCCGTTGTAAGGTTTCGCATGATGCAGCAGCAGTATGGAGTCCATATAAGATCTGCGATATAGAGAGTATCGAAAATGTGCAAAGAAGGGCTACAAAGCTTGTCCCCTCACTGAAAAGCCTAGAATACTCAGACAGGCTAAAAAAAAACTCAAGATGCCAACCCTGAAATACAGGAGACTAAGAGGGGACATGATCGAGACTTATAAAATACTAAATGGGGCATATGATAAAGAAGTTACATTAGGACTACTAATGCTAGATGAAAACAACAGAACGAGAGGCCACAATCTAAAACTGAAAAAGAGATTCAGCAGACTCAGCATCAGGAAGTACTCGTTCTCCATCAGAGTAGTAGACAATTGGAACAACTTACCAGAGAGCGTAGTAAATGCCAAAACCATCATTCAATTCGAAATAGGTCTCGACAAATTCTGGGAAAACCAAGAAGTAAAATTTGACTTTACCAAGGACATCACAAACCAAACTAAATTCGGAAGTTGCGCGCAGTCGCGCATCAGAGAAGAAAAATCAGATGTGGATACAGGGACCGGACAGGCCTGCGTCCACAAATGTTCCTACGGTATCCTACGGTATGATAGTATGAAATGTATTAGGCCTATGTCCTCTGAATCTTTTGAGCACAATTTGCAAGTAGAGTTGATTCTGTCATTTTTGCTAAATTTTGCTTTATCCTTCTGTAAGGTATATGTCCCACAAGCAATCTTACATTTGATACTCGCTGAGGTCGTGGCAAATAGTTCAGATCCACAGCTCTCCCAGATATTATGAACAGTGCCAGGTGTAATTGACTCCAGGTTCAAAAAATTTAAAGATGATTTTTCTTTTGCTTCCAGTTTCTCTATCGGATAAATTCCGTTTGTCGTAGATGGGAGTCAGTAAATTACTTCTCAATCACCGTTCTTAATTAATCATAAAAATAAAACTTAATCTGTTATTAACCGGAGTTAGATTTTAATACGAATGTGGATCTTGGTCTCGGAATCGTTGGTACTTATTTTGGTATCACCTACAAAAGTGCGCATAGGTGGCGCTGCTAGTGTGCAAGTGAAGATCCAAAACCACAGTGCAGTGAAAAGTTTATATTTATTTTTACTTTTCAAGAGCAGGTGTACATGTGACCTTACAATTACGTACAGACAAAATACAATGTAATTTTTTGTATCCTGGTGTAGTATCTCGGGTTTTAGTCAGACACCGGCGCTCGAACACTGGACCCCCCTTTTTTGGCTTTTCTGTGTTTTCTTTACGACAAGGGATTAGTGTTAATTTCAATATGCAAACAGCATAAAAACTAAAGAACTAGCTTATAAAACATATGTCAGACCAAAAGTAGAATATTGTAGTGTAGTCTGGGACCACAGGCACTCGTTTCATACATTTGTTTACTATCTACGGGTGGTCGGTAAAAAGTGTAACCCGAACCCGAACCGGAAATTGACGGAAATGTCCCGAACCGGAAATCTTTTATTGTTGATATCTTCTTTAATTTTACGATGTTTTTCAAAAACTTTGTCATTTATTGTGTATTTTTATATACTTGAAACACGTAGATTATAATAAGTGGTCGAAATATATTCAAAAAGTTGAAACGTGCAGTTTTCTGATTTCAAGGTCGGTAAAATGTGTAACCCGAACCACAAATCTTTTATTGTTGATATCTTCTTTAATTTTACGATGTTTTTAAAAAACTGTGTCATTTATTGTGTATTTTTATATACTTGAAACACGTAGATTATAATAAGTGGTCGAAATATATTCAAAAAGTTGAAAGGTGCAGTTTTCCGATTTCAAGGTCGGTAAAATGTGTAACCCGAACCACAAAGGTAGATAACTCTGTTCTTCCCGAACCGGAAATCTTTTCTTTTATTACGAGATTTTTGTGACTTTTTGTCCTATCAAAATTGTGACTTTTTGTCCTGTGACTTTCTGTCCGTTTACCTTTCAAAATTAGTTATGTGTTCGGAAAGAGGAACATTTGTCTTCTTGTCTAATGATTTCAATATATAAGACATAAACTAATGAGTTATTATCTTTCTTTTGAATAATTTTTTTTATTAAATGTTTGGTGGTAGTAAATCATTGTTATAGATGATTATCGATTTTTTTTTAAATCAATTTATATGGGTACATCTAATTGCAGTAAACCCCTTGAAATACAGTGAAACATTAAAAAAAAGCAGTGAACCCAACTGAATTATGAATAAACCCCTTTTAAATGAAAAGTTTGACATCAGTTTAATATAAAATGATGTTATTTGTAACGGAAAAGTGCTCGTGGATAGAATAATCGGTTCTCATGAACGATCAGGTGAATATTTTTTCGAAATAACATCATTTTATATTAAACTGATGTCAAACTTTTCATTTAATAGGGGTTTATTCATAATTCAGTTGGGTTCACTGCTTTTTTTGAATGTTTCACTGTATTTCAAGGGGTTTACTGCAATTAGATGTACTGCTTTTCGAGACAACTCGCCACTTGTGAAGTGTGGTAGACAGACTTGGAAACTATCAAGTTCACTATACTAGGATGTCGGAAGGGTGTCGATTGGAATGTAATAGAGACTCCTTTCTGCACAATTATACACTCTCAAAATATCTTTTATTCTATTTAGTCAGTTTACACTTCACTGACAGTACTTCCAGTGCTATATTAAATATAGAGTTATCTCCCCATTCTAGGCAACCGCCATATTGTTGTAACGGAAAAGTGATCGTGGATAGAATAATCGGTTCTCATGAACGAATAGGTGAATATTTTTTCGAAATAACATCATTTTATATTAAACTGATGTCAAACTTTTCATTTAAAAGGAGTTTATTCACAATTCAGTTGGGTTCACTGCTTTTTTTTAATGTTTCACTGTATTTCAAGGGGTTTACTGCAATTAGATGTACCGGATTTATATATATGTCGACAACAAATTATATCAACGCGACAAATGAAAGTGTCAATTATTTTTTTTTAGGTCTGTTTGAAACAAAACTTGACAATGTTCTCGATTAAGTACAATGTTTTACCGATAATTACACCTTATATAAGAATGCTGGATTATGATTTATTTTTACATCAGAATATAGTTTATTCAAAATCTCCTGTTTACAATAACTTTAATGGCACAGGGTGCACATTAAAGGTCCCTGTTTTACAACAATCTCACTTGTCCAGGGGTAGCAAATGAAAATAAAAATAAAAAGTCCACTTAAGCATATTTCATATTCATTTGTTTTTACATTTCATCATAATATACTCAATTAGACGATACCATGTATTAACTTTATGTTCATAAATAATAAATAATCATATCGGTTATTTCGAATAAGTTCTAATTTGTTTTTATCAATTTCATTAATATGAGAAGTTTGTAATGTGCATTGTGTAAATGTTTTTAAAAAATTATTTTTCTAAGAGTTGAAAATGATTTGTTCTCCAATTCGGGATTGGTTATATTTCACCTTATTACATATTTTCCATATTTCCCACTTTGAGATAAATATCACGGTATTAAAAATGATGTCTAAATCCTCACCCCCATATATTCCTAACATAATATTTGATTCCTTGATTTACTATATCAGCTGTTAATTCGAATTCGTGACAAATCGGACCACTGTTACGACAACTCGGACCACTGAGTGGGTGAGTGAGTGCGTGAGTAAGTGAGAGAATATTGTTTGACGACAAGATTTCCAGTTTGGGAAGAACAGAGTTATCTACCTTTGTGGTTCGGGTTACACATTTTACCGACCTTGAAATCGGAAAACTGCACCTTTCAACTTTTTGAATATATTTCGACCACTTATTATAATCTACGTGTTTCAAGTATATAAAAATACACAATAAATGACAAAGTTTTTGAAAAACATCGTAAAATTAAAGAAGATATCAACAACAAAAGATTTCCGGTTCGGGATATTTCCGTCAATTTCCGGTTCGGGTTCGGGTTCGGGTTACACTTTTTACCGACCACCCTATCTACGTCTATCCATAAAGATAGACGTAGATAGTAAACAAATGTATGAAACGAGTGCCTGTGTCTGGGACCCCTGGCAGAAACAACTAATTAATAAAATTGAAATGATACAAAGTCAAAGAAGAGCAGCTACACACTAAATCAGTACAGACTACAGTTATCAGAGTAGTGTAAGTGCCATGCTACAACACCTTTGCTGGCCTACCCTCCAACAAAGAAGAAATCTAGCATCAGTCACCATGCTATACAAAATACAACACCAATTCATACAGCCATTCTCTCCCACAAATTATCATTTATCTATTCATTTTTCCCTAGAACAATCAGGTTGTGGAATTCACTACCAAGCAAGGTATCTAATAGTCCAGACTTGGATGTTTTGGGTTTCAAGATGCAATGTTTTTCTTTGACACAAGAGTTTTGGAAAGTTGAATTGCCATTTGCAAAGTACTCTGTACTTTTTAAAGTATTTTTTATTTTGGTTTATTTATATTATATCAACAGTTGCACAGGCACTTGTTTCTATCAATGGGGAACTCTTCCTCCCTCTTACTATTACAAGGTGCTCAGCTATTTATTTTGAAAAAAAATGGACACCTTCGCTTCACGCTATTTTATGGTATTATTTACGCTTAAAATACACCCTACCTTATAGCAGTCGCTCCTAAATACATTTATCTTCATCAATATCCACAATTTTCATACCCTTCATGGTGCCTTATGACATACATAACGATTTAAAATACACAAATGTGACCTCTTCACAACTAGACAAATCTCAACATATTAACTTCCGGTTAAATCGAGCGGTAAATTTGAAGCTTCAAATGCGATTGGTTATGTGTAGAATCGAAAGCGAAAGTAAGTCAAATTTCCATTAAATTTTATTTAACAAGAAGTGTGGTTTGTAATGACTTGTAGTATCCATTTAAGAAAAATACATAAATGATCAAATACACAACAAAACAAATTTAGATGCATTTTATTTTATTTACATATATTCATTCTGACCTGAACCGGAAGTTAATATGGTGAGATTTGTCTAGTCGTTAAGACAGTCGTTAAAACATTTATTATTACACAAAATAAAACACACAATTTTCCATTAAAACATTTATTTTTACACAAAATAAAACAAACACTAATAACAAACTCGCATAAAAACATTTCCCAGTGTATTCAACACCGATAGTCCATAATAGTACACAGGATTGTCAACCTTGTTTTAGTCGGACCATTTCTTGGTTATCTCCCTTCTCGTAATCTGCAAATTTCGTTGAGTCGAATTATTTCTGTGGTCCCGTCGACTTCGAGATAACGAGAAAAAAATCATATTTTTTGTTATTTCTCTGGTGTTCTTTGTCAGATTTTGACCATCTAGGTATCAGAATGATCAACTGAAAGCCCTCTATCAATCTCTTGTAAAGATAAATCAACTGAATATATAAACACTAAGAGATACAACAATAAGAACACATGGCTAGCAGTCCATCTATACTGTAATTTCTACCAGCATACATGACATCGAGGGTGTACAAATGTAACCGTTGACATGCACTCCTTGAGTGTGGTCAAAGCAACAAATAGTGACATTTGTAAATAAAAACACCAACACCAGGAACCTTTCCAAAATTATATGTTCTGTAAATTTACATTTTTAGCTCACCTGACCCAAATGAGCTTTTGTCATCACTTTGCGTCCGTCGTCGTCTGCGTCTGTAAACTTTTCATACTTTCTTCTTCTTCTTCTTTGAAACCACTGAACTGATTTGGACCAAATTTGGCAGAGATGTTCATTGGGAGGTCCTCTACTAAATTTTTTATTTTGGTGCAGATCGGAAATCCAACATGGCCGCCAGGGCCAATAATGTGTTCTGATTGGTTGAAACTTTGAAAATCTTCTTGTCAGAAACTACTCAGCCGATGGAATTGTAACATTATAGAAATGATGACTGGATGGTCCTCTACTAAATTTGTTATTTTTGTGCCAATCGCATATCCAAGATGGCCGCCATGACTCGACTTAGTTTAACATTGGACCCTATGGGAATTTCACATTTTCATCTTTTTTTCTGAAACCACGCAACAGATTTGAATTAATCTTGGCAGAAATGTTCATTAGATGTTCATATACAAGATTTTTGTTTTTGGCGCTGATCGGAAATCCAACATGGCTGCCAGGGCCCATAATGTGTTCTGATTGGTCGAAATTTTAAAAATCTTCTTGTTAGAAGCCACTTAGCCAATTGAATTGTGACTTTACAGGAATGATCATTGGGTGATCCTGTACTAAATTTGTGAATCATTTGCTGATCGGAAATTCAAGATGTCCGCCATGACTAGACTTAGTTTAACATTGGACCCTATGGGAATTTCACATTTTCATCTTTTTTTCTGAAACCATGAAACAGATTTGAACCAAACTTGGCAGAAATGTTCATTAGATGGTCATATACAAGATTTTTGTTTTTGGCGCTGATCGGAAATCCAACATGGCTGCCAGGGCCCATAATGTGTTCTGATTGGTCGAAATTTTTAAAATCTTCTTGTTAGAAACCACTATGCCAATTGAATTGTGACTTTACAGGAATGATCATTGGGTGATCCTGTACTAAACTTGTGAATCGTTTACTGATCGGAAATTCAAGATGGCCACCATGACTCGACTTTGTTTTAACATAGAACCTATGGAAAAAATGTTTAAAAGTCTTCTCCTCTGAAACCAGCAAGTCAATTTAAAGCAAACATGGCATGAATGGTCCTTAGGTGGTCAACTTTCAAAATTATGTCCTGTGAGCCCGACTTCCATCCAAGATTGCCGCAGTCAGCGGACATAGTTTTAACATAGGGCCCTTTGGGAAAATTGTTTAAAAGTCTTCCCTCTGAAACCAGTCGGCCAATTTAAAGCAAATATGGCATGGATGGTCCTTGGGTAGTATACTTTTAAAATTGTGTCCTGTGACTACTACCTCCATCCAAGATGGCTGCCATGAGCAGACATAGTTTTAACATAGAACCCTATGGGATTTGAATAGTAACTTAGATGTATTCGGCATGCAGACATTCTTAAGAGGACTTAGTTATGTCAGGTGAGCAATACAGGCTCATGTGAGCCTCTAGTTAGGATTTCTTGCCAGTCTCTTGTCCGAATTTGATCATCAAGACTAATTGTCATTTTGAAATCTACATGTATATCCTCAAATAAGTAATTAAAAGTCAAAACAAAACAGTTTTTCATGCCATATACATGATATATACCACTAATGTAGGTTAGCCACCTTAAATATTAACATTTCCCTGCCTCCTAAACATGACGAGGGTTTTCATCTGTCAGCTTGATAAAGAGGTTTTCCCTCTTTATACCTCAATATCGGCAGTAATAATATACATGTAGCTAAAAAATTGTTGAAACTGACCATCAACTTAAACACATATACATGTACCACAAAACTGAGCAAGTCAAATTGTTTCACTCTCTACCATTGTATCATAAAGTTGTCAGTGACTTGCAGCAGGTCAGTGTTTTACTCCGGGTATTCCGGTTACCTCCACCAATGACAGACCACCACAATATAACTGAAATATTTTAGAAAGTGGCGTTATACCCTAACACTAACATTTGAAATGTTTTTATGCGACCACCTCGGACTCTTGGTCAATTAATAGTCATAACACCTCTGAAACATGCACAGAACATGAAGGTTCTAGACATGTGACAATTACAGCAGGAACATATCAACTACTCTATATTAAAAAAAAACCAAAAAAAACCTACCCTATTTTTTTTGGACCCGTTACCGGAAACACAGAATTTTTTTTTTAGGCCTAAACTTTGGTTAAGGAAAGTTAAAAAATAAAAATGGCGCGATCAACAGGAGTTCGCAATCCACTGAAGCTACTTTTAACGAAACAAACTTTTGTTATATTTATTCTCATTTCTGTGAAATGTAGTCTTAGTTCTCATATTTAATATGGTCATTATATATGCAAGGTTGGCCATTCGATTCGTTGAGATGCACTGCACGGGACGCATATTAAGTTGTTTATCGATCAGCATCCGGGTAGCAATTGCGTTCTTTTATAGAACAATTTACAAACAGGCCTGTAGTCATAGTTAAGACAGTACGTCATATGTTAGCTTGCAGAATACATGTTTGATTCAAATATAGAATTCATTTGTGAAAAATGTCCAAATACATCGCAATATTCCAAAGAATTTTTCTGAATAATTTATTACAAATAATTGAGAACAAACTTATTTTTATTTCTTTTTTGGAATCAGAAGCAATCTTGATATTTTTTGCGCAAAATCAAAATGGCGAATAAACTTCAGACAATGAAATTATGAGTTTCCGGTTACGACGAAGAATTTTTTTTCCATAGTATTTATCCTTTTCTTTTTTTACTACCACATTTCTATCGTTAAGAGTGAGCTATCACTCTCTTAACAACATAAGCTAAGAATATAGTTCAAAGTGGAAGAAAAGCAATGAAGTTTCACCATCCTAGTGAGTGAAATGAATAAACAATGCAATGCGATCTGATTATATCACTGGTCCTACTAAACAGAGACAACTATTAAAGATCAAAGAAAATTAAGGCAGTTTGATGATGCTTAATGATAATTAATCTTTGTTTGGAATAAAAATATATTATTTGGGTATGATAAAGGGCAGAATTACAATCGCTAATAAAAATACATGTAAAATGTTGAGTCCTAAAAGTTTTTTTTTTTGCAAATAATAATGTTTCTTTGCAATTGAATTTAGTAAGTGAATGATTGTTGTTTAATGCCAATCAAGCAATTTTTCAGCTATATCATGGCAAGAACAACTAAGATTTTAATAAGATGATGATGTCCACTTTTTACTAGCTGCTTAAAGTTGTATTTTTTATAGTGAGGGTAGACATGATTTTTCCACTCAGACACATTATCATGATTCCGACCCAAACCAGTCTTTCCTTTTTTCCCTAAATGTCATGTGCTTAAGTGTAGAAGCAGAAATACCAATATTCTTCTCGGCTGGGGCTCAAACCCACGATCTACCACACTCGATCTTTTTAATTTAATAATTTCTGATATTAACTTTAAGATTTATAATACTCGTGTATCTTTCATATAACATTTTTTTTCTGTATTATGTAGTAGTACTCCATTCATATTGATTTTTTTCTGAACATTCCAGATGGGGGATGTCAAACAATTCCTGTATGCTTGGTGTGGTAAAAGGAAGGTAACACCATGCTATGAATTTAGTCAGACAGGGTCTAAGCACAAACCAAGATTTAAGTGTGAGGTATGTATACAGCATGTTATACTTAATCCAACGTACATGTACATGTATAATGTCATATGTAATGAACTTAGAAAATAATTGACAGTTTGTAAGAGCTATTTACTGTACACAGGTAGTTCATATTGTCGCAAAATAAAATTTATCTTGAATAGAGAACCTGCCCATGTTAAAATCATAAATAAGCCACGAGATGACATTAATTATCCTGATTCTAATGGGAAAATGTACAAAAAAGAGTGAAATCGTATTGCAAATGGATGAAATCATTGACGAATTTATGATGCTTTTGAGCAAAAAGTCTATTGTGACATGGTCAATTTGTACTGGTCACGGTTTATTGAGTATTTTAACATGGAATGTACATGTATCACAAAGCAAATATAGACATCATATTAGAACTAAAGATCCAGTTAACATCAAGTTTTAATAAGATTATAGCCTTTCAAAAATGATTAACAATGTCATCAAGCTAAATTGTGTTAGTGGGATCTTTGAAAAAGATTCTGGTGCGCAAGACACGTTTTTACAAAACCTTCATTAGGTACGCTAGTGGTCAAAATATTGGAAAACCAAATACAGGTACAGTGGAACCTGTGCAATCCGACACCTGAGTTTTCCGACATCCTGTGACATCCGACAAAAATATATGGTCCCAAAGTAGTTCTTTTAACTAAAGTTAAACCTGAGTATTCCGACATTCTGTACAATCTGACACATTTCTCTGGTCCCTTGGTGTGTCGGATTAGACAGGTTCCACTGTATATGCAAACAAAATGGACTAAACATGATTGCTAATTTCGACTGAGGCTACATACAAATGAAATTATTTAGTGGTGCCTGTATGGTACTGTTAACCACTGACTTCAATGTATATTATGATGTTATTTCAGGTCAGAGTAGAAGGTTTTGATTATGTTGGAGTGGGAAATTCAACCAACAAAAAAGATGCTCAGGCAAATTGTGCAAAGGATTTTGTACAGTTTTTAGTCAGACAAGGGCTTGTGCCACAATCAGAAGTACCAGCCACAGGTGTAAGTAAATAACACACATACAATATGGCATCTGCTAGACTTGAGTATAACTTTGCATTACAGTCAAGCTTGAATTCAATGATCACTTTGGAAAAATAACAGAAACTCTATTGTAATCTGTAATTCTTTCATATTTCATTATTAATTTTTATTGATTTCTTTTGTAAACAACAAGATTCCAATATGATTGAAGCAATACATTTATGTGTATTTAGAAACACAAATAATATACAATTAATGACTTTGAATGAGGTGGATGCAACGATTTATTAATTCAGGAACATTATATTTACCGAGGCCAAAAGGCCGAGGTAAATATATTATTCATGGGTTAATAAATCGTGGTATCCATCGAATTGAAAGTCATTAATTGTTTTATTATATGACACATTTTATGTGTTGATTTTACCCTTAGAATAAGCTTTTATCACGACGTTTTCTTTGGTTTCGTATGGTGCAAGACGTTGGAATGTCATATTCACCACACGTTATGTCACGTGAGGTGAATATAACGTTTTATCAAAGAATGTTTCTAATGACGTCAGCCAATCAGAAAAGACATTATCTGAAGTCATATAATAATATACAATAATAAAAACATATAAGTTATGTATTGGAACAGAATGTACTGTACAGTAAAACCTGGATAAACTAGATTATCATTCAAGTCCCAAAATGATGTTTTAATATCATACAAAATATTTTATAAACCAGGTCTGGTCTGATTGTGACTCTGGCCTTGATTTGAGGTCACAAAATAAATTGTTACTGAATGGATGTGATTGACATGTGACCAGCATTTTAACAATTTATAGATTCTTTGACATTTATCTTTGAATATTTCCAGTTACAATCAGAGATGGAGGTACCTCCTATTGAGAGCAGTGAAAGTGGCTTTGGTGGCAGTTCTGGATTTGGCAGAGGCCCAGGGTTCAGTGGTCTACCTGGAGGAAATGCTCCACATCAGGCTCTAGGTCTTGGTAAGTTGGGGAGGAATATAGTGTTGGTTCTATTTTTAGTAATCAAGGTAAATCACTATGTCTTACAATCCTGGTATTTACAGTCATGATAGTGTTCCAGGGTTATGTTGAAGAACTGCATCTGTGGTGTAAAACTGTAATTGTTAGAGTGCTCATCTCGACATGGGTTAGAGACTGGTCGAATAATATCAGAGGCTATAGAATTGGTATGTGTTGCCTCTCCATTAAGCATACTGCATTAAAGAGTAACAGCAAAGACTGGTTGACTCAGAATCAGGATAACGTGTCCTAGTGGAGCGACATGTCTACCCACACACTGTTGTTTCAGTGAGGTAGAGCTATATAAATCCAACAAAGTGTGTTGGTCTAGTACATAGCGTACATCATCATCTCTTTGAAATGTAACTTGTTCTCGCCATGATATGGCTGAAAAATTGCTCACTTAGCATTAAACAACAATCACTCACTCACTCAGCTATGTTAAAGGAAAACTCTTGTTCACATGGGTGAAAGTTTTCCGGATTTTGCCGGATTTCTGGATTTTTGAGGGGCGCTGGGGCCGATTTTGTGAATTGTGTGAATCCATTGAGAAAATTTTTGAGGGGGGTGAGGTCCATTTTTTGGTGAACAAATTATCTGCATCCAGTTTTTTAAACTTGAGATCGAACAATATTACGATTTGAAGCGAAATTATGTGAAAACATTTTATTTTTAGTTAAATTTTATCGAAGATTTTGTGACGATGCAACGAAAAACAGAATCGTTGTATTTTCATACATTTACGACAGTAAATGGGAGATAACTCGATTTATAATTACGATATACCGGAAATAAGTCGTACAGCTGACCGGAAATGATGCAAACCACAATGTCTCGGAATTCACCGTTCATAAAATCTCCCTCTTGCAAAGCTCTATCCATAGATGGTTTTTTGGTCTGTTGCTTTTGGAAATTTTGGGTTATTCTTTGCTCATTACACCTTTTGTTAGAGATTTGACTTTCCAAACTTTTTGATGTCGAACACTGCTGAAGAGGAATTATTTTCTGAAATGCACATCCAGTGTATCAAAATTGGTATCGATGTTAATTGAAAACAACATAAAAACAAAGCAGATACATGCATTACAGGAAAACAATCTAGGTTATTGGTAGCATTTCCTGTTTTATACTATTCAACACCCTGGAAAATCATGAAATTTGAGGTGGACATAAGGACTTTTATTCGCAAAAACAAGGTAAGTATTTTCATCTCTGGGTGGTCTGGAAAACCTCAAATCTCATATTTTCCCCTGGCCCCCCACCACAGCTTTGCCCTGGACCCACTTGGGGGTCTTGAGCGGCCCACAAGACCCCCGGCCGTAGTTTTCAGGATTTTAAGGAAAATTCACTTTCATCCATGTGTTCATAGTAGTTAAGTTCCACATCCTATGTTTGATGGTCCTGTAGGACCCAGCAAGCTGTGCCTTACATCATTCAAGTTTATAACCTTGATGTGGTATGATATTAGTTATTGTGTGCACTCTCATTTTGTTAATTTCATGCTATAAATTGATATTTCTTCTTTTCTTTACAAAAAGTAGACACACCAAAGGCTAATGTGTGTGTATTATACATAAAGTGGAAAGATAAAAATATCATTGATGTCCAATGGTTTTGGTTTCCTCCATCAATAAATCTGATCCTCACGATATAGCTGAAATATTGTTGAAAGTGGCGTTAAGCACCATAATCCTAACCTGATGTCCAAGATAATGAAATATTGTTAAAATAAGATGAAATAGTGATGTTGAACACCCATAGTTTGTACACAATAAATTGTTTGGAGTAACTTTTACAATTAAAAATTTGTTTTTACAGGTGACATTCAGATCAAAGAAGAACCAATGCCTAGAGACTTACCACCTTATCAAAGAGGCCCCCCACTCAGTTATATGGAAAGAATGGCAGAGAAAAGAAATCTAGAAGAAGTAATTCTTACAGTTCAACAAATTAAATGTTGTTAAAGATTAACACAAAAAAATAGATTATATTTCTTACATTCAAAATGCAAAAAAAAAACATAAAAAATTAATAGTTATAGTTTGAATGTTGTACAAATACAGTAGTCCCCCTCTTATAAGGCCATGCCCACAAAAGACTAGCGGGGCCGTCGTTTTCGTGATCGCTTGCAACTACCTGTGCAATCAGTGCCTATCACCACTTCATTGTGTGTTCAAACTCTGTTCATGGCGATGTTTACTTGATACAACATTATTTGATAAAGTTTGTCAGTGACTTGCGACAGGTCTATGTTTTTTTCTGGGTACTTCTGTTTCCTCCACCAGTAAAACTGACGGCCACGATATAGCTGAAATATTGTTGAAAGTGGTGATAAACACCATATAACCAAAACCAAACCAAAAGACTACCCTTCAGATCAGACCAGATTTCCAATGCCGTGAGTAAGTAAAATACAATTAAATTGTCCCCCTCAAGAGAGGACACCCCTCTTATAAGACCACTTTTTTGTTGCGGAAAGGATAGTCTTATAAGAAGGTGATTACTGTATTATTGAAGATAAAAGTGACACCTCCATTGTTGTTTCTTGTACCTAAAGTTGAATAAGATAAGGTAAAAATATAAACCACCCGAATCATCAATTCACTGACCGCAAAATATGGACCATTTGTATGGGTTAGGGTTATACTGTTTGATGCCACTTTCAACAATATTTCAGTTATATCGTGGGGGTCAGTTTTATAGTTGGAGGAAACCAGAGAAAACCACTGATCTGCCGCAAGTAACTGACAAACTTTATTGCATAATGTTGTATCAAGTACACCTTACCTGAGAGGGATTTTAACTCATAACTTTATTGGTGATAGGCATAGGTAGTTGTAAATCCAACTACAATACGATCAAGACCATGAGAGCCCCTTGGAGAGAATATAAAAAAGGGTAAAGAAATAATAAGGGTCAACATTCTGCTGCTGATCGTAACACATACAATGTACATGTAAGAACAACCATAACACATACAATGTACATGTAAGAACAACCATGGCCATGGTGTATTTTATGTAGTTCAGTTATTGATCCAGAACAAGAAGTTTACAAATTTTTGATCAGAGGTGGAAACCCAGTAAGGCAGACTAATTAAAATTTAGGAGAAGTGGGGAGGATGGAGAATATACCTGGGTCCCCCCTGAGTTCCCTTCTACTTAATGGTAATTAATCTTATGTAAATGTCATTTCTCTTTATTATTTTTAGTCGGAAGATGTTGATTTCAATGCTGATATCCATGGAAACTGGACTTTAGAGAATGCCAAAAGTCGGCTCCATCAGTGGCTCCAACAAAACAAGATACAGGCTGATTATAAATATAATATGGTTGGTCCAGACCACAACAGGTAATTGTTGCATTTGTCTGTATTTAATGGTAGTTTGGTCTGATTATATTTTAAAAATCCCCTTAATTAGCTTCTAATAATCTATATATATGTTTATTTTGCTTCTTTTTAAAAGTTGTCCAATTTTATATCCAACTGCTTGTTGTAACAACTGAACATTATATAGTGCCCTTCTTTTGTTATTAGCTTTAAGCAGGAGTCTTTAAAATTTGTCATCTAAATTTTCAATAATCCTTTATTGATACTTTAAAAAAAAAATACATATAGAATATCAGCAGTTTTGAAGGTCGAGACAGATATTATCACTTGTATTGCAGCAAGTCTGATAGGGCGAGCTGTGATACTAGAGAAAATGTACATGTCGAGACCTTCAAAACGGATGTTATTGTTTTTATTGGTATTAAACATCATAATGTGGCATCACACTGACTGATATTTTCCAGTATCACAGTCACTAAGTTGATACTGACAATATCACTCAGTGAGATCACAGGAAAATTGTCTTAAGATACAAAAAAAAATGTTTTAACTTTTAAATTAACTGTGGATTGTTATTGAATTCCAAATACAAAAATGGTAATATTAAATTAGATTTTGGTGTCCAAATCTCACATCACTATAACTCTTGCGATTTTTTTCATTATTTTAGCACTTCACTGCCTACATAACTATAGTCTATGCAAAATATTAGGTTTTGAGATTAGGTCTGTTTCGGAGAAACCACTTGCTGTTGGTCAACCATATTTGGTCTTCACTTTGAATATGAAATCATATATTGTTGAATTGTAAAACTTTTGTGATCAGGTCCTAAAACAGTCATATTAAGTGGTTAATTGTTATATACATCCTCATTGGACATCAATATATGTCATGTGACTCTTTACGCTCCACAGACTTTCTTCATATTACACATGTTATTTTTGTATGATTAGATCAGTTGATCAGAATAAAATGGTGGTTGCATACATAATTGACATAAATATATTGGTTTTTTTGACTACAGACAGGTAGGACATCTTTGTATGTCCTCATTGCCCAAACTTTACCATTCATTATCATTCAGTGAAAACTGTCTAAGCCGAATCCTGAATAAAACAGAACCCTGTATCAACCAAGCTGTAAATGAAGTCTCAGTGTAGAAAACCTTTCTTACTTTAACCTGTATAAAGCAAACCCCTGTCTATTTCGAACATTTAAGTTGGGCCCCATTGAAGTTCGGTTTAGACATGTTTCACTGTACTAAGTACATCATATTATTTTAGTTGATATATTCCATGCTTATTTTTATACTATTTGATTAATATTATATCTTTGTATTATTATTTCTGTTAGACAAGTATTTAGACCTCTTGTATGTTAATTTTAATATCACAACTCTGACATTTGACAATATCTGAATGCAGAGTCAGTTAGCATATTCTATATATTGTCAGTGAAATTCTTAATATTATAGATATAGTCATAATTGACAGTTAAATTATTGTTGATTGTCAGTGAAATCGTAAATATTATAGACAGTCACAATTGACTGTTAAATTATTTTTGATTGTCAGTAGAATTGTAAATATTATATATTATCGCTATTGGCTGT
This sequence comes from Gigantidas platifrons, assembly GCA_002080005.1. Classification (NCBI taxonomy): domain Eukaryota; kingdom Metazoa; phylum Mollusca; class Bivalvia; order Mytilida; family Modiolidae; genus Gigantidas; species Gigantidas platifrons. Next base: position 161,473 of record MJUT01031641.1, read on the forward strand.
ATATTATTGTTGATAGTCAGTTTCCTGGGGTCTGATATTACTAGTACAAAGACAAACAATATCTTGTTTTCAAGGATGATACATCACATTATTGCATATATTGTTACAATATTTTATGGATTATAGGTCAATGAATTTTTAGTTGATTTTGACGGGCCTAGAATATACAATTTGGACCTTAAATCCATAAAATAAAGTAATTTTTAGGGTCTGCTTCATGATTACATTTGTAGCCAGGGGAGGTAACTTTTACTGTATATATTTTGTTTGTATAATAGGTGTTGGTGAAACATAAAGCTGGTTATTTGTTCTTTTATTGTGACAAAATTAATATCATGCAGTAGTAAGTCTGACAGTTAAATTCAAAAGAAAATACTAAAAAATTTTGTATACCTTTAATGATTAAAAAAAAAATATAGATGTGTCGAGAAATAATCAGATATACAATGCTACGATATAGCTGAAATATTGCTAAAGTTGGCATTAAACACTAACCAATCAATCAATCAGCCAGATATACAATAATAGTTGTCTCCCCTTGGGGAAAAGTAATCTTGATTTAATCATGAAACACCTGTTGAAATAATTTTTTTGTCTGTTAAATATGAAAAAAAATTAGATGAGAAATTTTATATGATCATGCTTGATTTTGGACAGAAAACATTCTCTGAAGCAAACATTACCGATGTGGTGGAACTTATCACCATGTCGGTAATGGCATGTTAAAACTCTTATGATGTATCATGGTTTTAAAACAAGACATTGTTTGTGTCCTAGTGTGTTACCATTGTACAGAGGAAGAATTTATAGACCCTGGGAAACTGATGGAATGTCAGGTAAGTGATTAGATTCATAATGTTGTTGGTAAAGGTTTCTATACATAACAAATCGTTAAGGCCAAGAAAAATTAATTTTATTCTTGGTTCTCGGGGCCGGTAGCGATACATATTAAATTGTTCAGGCAAAAAAAATGAATACATGGTTCTCGGGACGTATTACCAATTTTAATGGCTAGTCAATACAAAAAAGTGATATTTCCTTACATCCGTAAAAATCTCAGCATCCAATATCGTAATTAAACAGATTTTTATCAAAGGGAAATAAATCTTGTTCACTTGGGAATATATGGTGCTGAAGTTGTTTGGAAAACTATGTGATTAAAACTGAAAAATGCAACAGATTCCAGAGAGATCCATTTGATATACAATGTTTCAATGATAAGTTGACTTGGATTTATTCTTCACTGAGGGGCAGTCACGGCCGTGATCGTATGGTAGTTGAATTGACAACTACTTATGTAATCAATACCTGTCACCACTAACATTTTTAGTATGAATCCTGCTCAGGAGAGGTGTACTCAATACAATGTTATGTGATAATGTTTGTCATTGACTTGCGGCAGATCGGTGGTTTTCTCCGGCTACTCCTGTTTCCTCCACCAATAAAACTGACCATCACGATATACCTGAAATATTTTTGAAAGTGGCATTAAACGTTGTAATCCTATCCTTCACTGGTATATTTGGATGATTAATAAACTTCATTAATTATGTTGCAGAGGTTTTTGAATTGACAAACAATTGTGCCATCATAGTCAATTCTAGTTGAAGTTCATTTTTGATTTTGACATTATACTTTTTTCTATTCATGTGTTATTTCTTAAACTGGTAAACTAGAATCCCAAATATTGGCAATATTGTAATATGATTAGGCACAGGTTTTAAAGGGGAGGGAACTTCCCTAAAACTTTTTTTCATTTCTTTATGTGACCGTAACAATTTTGGGTTCGTATTATGTTATGCAGGGTTCGACATTAACGGTTGTCCGATTGCCCGGGGCAAGTGAAAACGGCACCCAACTTGTCCGATCAGGCAAGTGAAAATGATGCTGTGATATGTTCGGGTCGTTATATTTTATTACTGATGAAAAAAATAAACACCGGCCGTGTGTCTTCTAACTCAATGATATGGAGATGCTTGTTATCGTAAACAATTACAGCCATTTTCAAAATTCGCGGAGATGAAGTGCAACCATGCTTTTTCAATGTTTTTTCCATATGCCATGGTCATTGATCTAGATCGCCAAAGTGCTTAAGGTATCAGTAAAATGACCATGATCTAAAATGTGTATGTGACGTACAGTGTGTATAAAATGGCCACTGGCGCTGTGCCCAGTGGAACCATTCTGGCTGTTCATTTACAGAAATGTTTGCATTTATCAAACGAAACAAGAGTGATGCAAAATGTTTAACCTTCATGATATATTTTCTGACCTTCATGGGAAAGATAGCAAAACCCTGATTTGCAATATTTCTTGAGTTATAAAAAAAAAAAAAAAAAAAACCTTCCTGCCGGCCCTTAAAAATTTCCCTATGTTAAGGGAAACCAACAATCAATTTTATTTGGCCTACGGAACATTTAAACTTAAATTTTCTAACAAAAATAGCCAAATGATGCACTAACACTATGCCCACATCATAAGGTAAAAATAATTAATATGAGGGGTTATTCTACTCTATGAACAGTCATTGTAGATTGCATAGTTCTGCACTACATACATATATGGCACTTAAGAATTCGGACTAGTAGTTTACAGTTTCGGGCAAGTAAAATCAATATGGCACTTGCCCGAATGGACAAGTTGGTCAAAAAGTTAATGTCGAACCCTGTTATGGATCTGTTGTCGTCCTTGGTGTAGTTATTGTCATCTGTCTGTAGACATTGTTTTTTTGTGCAGTAACTTTTGTTGTAGTAGACAGATTCTTCTGAATGTTTTACACAAAGATTCTTGACACAGAATAAAGGTTGGGATTTATTTGGGGTATTGTAGCCTGACCCAAGCCTAAACAAGAGGCAGTTTTCAGATGACAACCATTTCTCGCAGATATCCATGAATTCACACTTACATCATGCAATATTTTCCATTGTGATTTTTGTTGTAGCAGCAAGTTATGTCATCTTGTTTGTCAAAAAAAGTGAACAGTTATTTGTAAGGGATAGTTTATTATGCATGATGGCCAGAGTGAGTCGGGGATGATTTTTTTTCAGATATATACCGTATTTAGGGTTCTATAATGCGCATTGGCCTTGAAAATCTCCAGAAAAAAAATTGTTCGTGTCTATAATGTAAGAATTAAATGTCAATCGTATATATTTTTGATAGCTTTGAGCTTGTCTCTTCTTCTGAGTGAATATTAGAACTATTTATATTCTTTAAACTTGAATAATATTGAAAAATATTAATTGTTTTAAGTTTTAATATGTCGTTTTCCTACAATTTTTTTGTGTCCGGATGTTTAGTAGTGGATACGAAATGTAGCACAACATCGGTAAATACATGTTTAAATTCCGAATCTTACCGAAATTAAATAATAATTAATTCTGCGGTAATAATAATTAAAGATCAAGTAAAAGCAATCAATAATTATCACTTATTAGATTAGATTGTTAAACATTGCCACGCTTGTGGTGAGTAGTTGCAAATATTTTTGTTACATACATCAAAGAGCACCGACAATCGTATTTTTTTTTATCTTTTAAAATTGACCCTACTAATTAACGATCATCAATAAACTACAAACAATGCCTTGTGATTTAAAGTGGGAACAGCATCCAAGCCATGGGTGAGTTTTTTTTTTTTTTTTAATATTATCATGAAAGAAAATCAATTAGTAAATTTTAAATAAACCACGCTGAAGAAAAAACTATATATAACCCACAATTACAAATGATCATTAACCTCCGAATTTTCGCTCCCAGAAGATGGGTAATATAAGAAAGTCGTATACTGCGAGAGACAAGCTTAAAATCATTACATATGCAGAGGCTCATGGCAACCGTGCAGCAGGTAGAGAGTACGATGTAGGAGAAAGTAACATTCGACTTTGGCGCAAACAAAAAGAGAGACTACAGAAATTACCACGTAGCAAGATGGCAGAGAGGGGAAGAACTGCTCAATTTCCAGACCTTGAAATTGAACTTGTAAAATGGATCACTGACCGCAGAATGCAGGGTTATGCTGTATCAACTACAGAATTGAGATTAAAAGCCAGTCATCTAGCCAGGCAGTCAGACAATACGGCTAACTTTAGAGGGTCCATTTCATGGAGCTATGCCTTCTTGAAACGTCACGGCCTTTCTATAAGACGGCGAACCAACATTACCCAAAGGCTACCCTCTGACTACGAGGAACAACTCACTAACTTCCAGTCATTTATTATTCAACTCAGAAAGAAAAATAATTATAGTCTGTCTCAAATCGGCAACGCTGATCAAACACCCCTAACATTCGACTTGCCATCTGCTACTACAATTACAACAAAAGGAGAAAAGTCAGTCAGCATGACAACTACTGGAAATGAAAAAAACAGATTCACTGTGATGTTGGCATGCACAGCAGACAGTGGTAAATTACCGCCATACATCGTATTCAAAAGAAAAACCATGCCAAAGTTACCATTTCCGAAAGGCGTAATAGTTAAAGTTCAGGAGAAAGGCTGGTTTGACGACAAAATAATGAGAGACTGGTTGCAGAGAGTATGGGGTAGAAGGCCTGGAGCTGGTTTGTCACGTAGTATGCTGGTATTGGACGCCTTTAGATGTCATCGTACAGAAAACCTAAAGACCCAGTTGGAAGAACAACGTACCGATTTATCCATTATACCCGGTGGGATGACATCAATGTTGCAGCCTTTAGACGTAAGCGTAAACAAACCAATGAAGACAGCACTTCGACAGAAATGGAGTCAATGGATATCATCAGACGATCATTCATTTACCCCTGGTGGGCGTATGAGGAAAGTTGATCTTACAATAATCTGTACTTGGGTTAAGGAGGCATGGGAGGAGCTGAATCCAGAAATCATAGTGAAAGCTTTTAAGAAGTGTACGATCTCCAACGCATTAGATGGATCTGAAGACGACTTCGTGTGGCAAGAAAAAGATGAAAGTGACAACGAAGATACAGATTGTGAAGGTGATGATAATGAC
>MJUT01031641.1:180435-191954 GCA_002080005.1 Gigantidas platifrons
AGACTGTTGTTTCAATGACTCTTTATCTGGTTCTTTATCATAATAATGTGTCTGAGTGGAGCGACATCTACCTGCAGACTGTTGTTTCAATGAGCTAGCACTATAAAATATAGCTCAGCATGTTGGTGTAGTACAATGCGGACATCATCATCTCATCAAAACGTAACTTGTTCTCGCCATGATATGACTGAAAATTGCTCTTCATTTGGCATTAAGCAACAATTACTCACTTGCTCTCCCAATCAGAGATGAGTCTACCATTTAAAACTGAATACAGGACAAGTGCTGTTGTCTGATTTGTCAATATATAGAACTATCATGGTTAGATGGTAAAAGAAAAGGAAAGGTTTGTCAATATATAGAACTATCATGGTTAGATGGTAAAAGAAAAGGAAAGGTTTGTCAATATATAGAACTATCATGGTTAGATGGTAAAAGAAAAGGAAAGGTTTGTCAATATATAAAACTATCATGGTTAGATGGTAAAAGAAAAGGAAAGGTTTGTCAATATATAGAACTATCATGGTTAGATGGTAAAAGAAAAGGAAAAGTTACCTGACATGACCTCAAATGGGATGCTATTAAATGTTAGTGTATCACAACAAACATCTACATTGTAATCTTAATAAGATCGGCTATTGGATTGTGGGTTATTATTATCCCCTCGCCAATGAAGTTGCGAAGGGATATAGTAACGCTACCGTCCGTCCTTCTGTAACATCCTTGTGAACACTCTAGAATCAACATCCTTCAATGGATTTTGACCAAACTTGGTACATACTTAGTCCTTAAGAGAATCTGGAACCCTGTTGATTTTCAAGGTCAATGGTCAAGGTCACTGGGTCAAATATTTAGGCAAGGGGATACGCCATGCTTTGCGTTGCCCTTGTTTATATTATGGAATATGATAGTTTAGATGATATGTAGACAGTCAGCTTCATTGGCTGGAACCAAGCTTGACAGGTATGGTGGTTCTTGGGAAGAGGAGATTCAGATTTGTACAAGTGACTTTGATCCTCCCTGAGGAGGGACTAAAGGGAGGAAATTAAGTAAATCTTAAAATCTTTTCTCTCAAAAACCAGAAATAGAAATGTCATAATTTTTGTTGTGCAGCATCATTGTGATGTGTAGATATAGATTTATACAAATAAAAGTCCCAGTGTCTATTGGGCCCGAGCCCTAGAGGGTCCAAAGTTGAACATGGGGAAATTTAATACGATTGGAGCAATTACATGATTTAATATTTATTTTTAGATGCTTGAAGAGAGGTCACAGCTTCCAGTATCACTGTTACATGATTAATATCTATTTATATCAATTTTAGATGCTTGAAGAGAGGTCACAGCTTCCACTATCACACATGATTAATCACATGATTTAATATTTATTTTTTAGATGATTGAGGAGAGGTCACATCTTCCAGTATCACAGTCACATGATTACATCTTAAATGAAATCAACAACAACTCTGTTTTAATTATCAGAGGAGAAACTGGGTGTGGAAAAACTACACAGGTAGAAATCACAATGCCACATACATTTGTACTTTTGATATTATATTAGAATTTAGACCGCATCAGTAATGTAATGGTTAGCATGGTAGCCTTGAGTGTGGTAGATGGTGGGTTAGCATGCAAAGACTGGTTGGCTTGGAATCAGGTCTATGTGTATGATTGGAGTGACATGTTTATCCGCAGACGGTTGTTTTAGTGAGCTAGTACTTCAATATTCTAATTAAGCATGTTGGTCTAGTACAAAGCTGACATCATCATCATCTCATCCAATGTTCTAACCATTTTCTTATCTGGTGTTAAACAACAATCACTCACTGATTTTAAGCTACATTCTTATGTTTGGGAATTAAATGAAGAAAAATATACATTCTGGAAATAATGATCTGAACATCTTACCATTATTTAATGACTTTCAAATAAAAGTCTAAAGGTGGGTTTATACTCCGGGTGTGACAGCGATGCGATGGATTTGTGATGTCGCTTTCAACATTGCTATCCCATTTGGCGACAACGTCATCGCTAGCGAAAATTTTCGTCGCAAGCTGTCACAGCAGAGTTGAAATTATTTTAATTACCGTCATTGAGTAATTGCCATCTGAAATCATAAAAAAATGTTATCATAATCTTTAAGCAACACGAACTAAAAACGATATTTCAGCTATATTGTGGCACTTTCTGACAATGATTGATTGATTGATTGGTGTTTAACGCCAACTTTAGCAACATTTCAGCTATATCGTGGCATTTTCTGCATTATATTCTCTTACTGTATACAAGCACTTTGTTAGGTTTAATAATTAGCCTAGTGGCCATTGTGGTTGTGATCATATGGTATGGTAAGGTGTGCTAGATATCATACAACATTATGTGATAAAGTTTGTCAGTGACTTGCAGCAGGTCCATGGTTTTTCTCCAGGCACTCCAGTTTCCTCTACCAATAAAACTGACTGTCACTGAAAAATTGTTGAAAGTGGAGTTAAACACCATAACCCCCTAATAATTGACTGAGTAGTACATATACTGGTAGAACATTATTAACAGTTTACACATCATTTGTAGGTTGTACAGTTTGTTATGGATCAGATGATACAACAGGGAAGAGGAGCAGAATGTAACATCGTTATTACTCAGGTATGTTGAGTAAAATCATTATTACTCAGGTATGTTGAGTAAAATCATTATTACTCAGGTATGTTGAGTACAATCATTATTACTCAGGTATGTTGAGTAAAATCATTATTACTCAGGTATGTTGAGTAAAATCATTATTACTCAGTTATGTTGAGTAAAACCATTATTACTCAGGTATGTTGAGTAAAATCATTATTACTCAGGTATGTTGAGTAAAATCATTATTATTCAGGTATGTTGAGTAAAATCATTATTACTCGGGTATGTTGAGTAAAATCATTATTACTCAGGTATGTTGAGTTAAATCATTATTACTCATGTATTTCAAGTAAATTTCATAATATCTCTGGTATTTTGAGTAAAATCACCATTACTCGGGTATTGCTCATGTATTTTGAGTAAAATCATAAATATTCTGGTATTTTGAGTAAAATCATAACTATTCTGGTATTTTGAGTAAAATCATAATTACTCAGACAATTTCAGTATCTTGATAATTTCTAGGGTGCTTTAAATTGAAAGTCCAATTTAATGAATCACAGAGTGTATTTCAAATACGGTGATTTTTACAAGATTTTTCAGTGAATGTACTTTTTTTTTATATTTTACAATAATTCCATTTGATGTCAAATAAGAGGATGAATACAAAATGAATACAAAAGCACAAGAGCTATATTGTACAAGTTTTCTTTTAAACAAATATGCCTTGTATAATACAAAATACATGTGTGTGTGTGGGAGGGGGGGGGCTTCATGCTAGAAATAAAAAACATAGATAATTGGGATGGAATCAATTTAGGAATTTTATAATACAGTAGTTCCCCCTCTTATATAACCACTCCCAACAATAGCTACCCCTCTTATTATGCCAGATTTCAGATGCATTTAGAAAGTAAAATCCTACTCATATAAGGCCACTTTGTAATTGAAGAAAGTGTGGACTTACATGAGGGGGTACTACTGTATTCAGAAATAGAGACCAATTTTATATTTTAAGATGGATTATCAATGCTGAACACTGGTTATCTCATGACTGACAGTTTTTTTGGTCAAAGGAAACCAGAAAAATACAATACCTTTAAGTATATTATAATGATAAACTCATGTTTGTTGTAGCCTCGTAGATTAAGTGCCGTTTCCATAGCAGAAAGAGTAGCTCAGGAGAGGTCAGAAGAATTAGGAATGTCTGTAGGATATAGTGTTAGATTTGAATCAATCTTTCCCAGGCCTTACTGTGGTGTCCTGTATTGTACTGTAGGTGAGTAGCCCAGGAGAGGTCAGAAGAATTAGGAATGTCTGTAGGATATAGTGTTAGATTTGAATCAATCTTTCCCAGGCTTTACCGTGGTGTCCTGTATTGTACTGTAGGTGAGTAGCCCAGGAGAGGTCAGAAGAATTAGGAATGTCTGTAGGATATAGTGTTAGATTTGAATCAATCTTTCCCAGGTCTTACTGTGGTGTCCTGTATTGTACTGTAGGTGAGTTTTAGTTGTAATTTCCTTCCAGCACCTAGGTGTCTGGGATGGTTTCGTAAATTCAGAAAATTACAGTCAAACCTGTATTAAGAGACCTCCTTGGTGACAAAGAAAAAGTAGTCTTTCAAGACAGGTGACCTCTTAAAAGACCTCTCAATTCATATGAACTTTTCTATGACAGGATTTCCAGCGTCATATGTTGTGGACTTTTTTGTGTTCAGTGAGTTAAGGTTAAGATGAGAAGTCATTGTTCATTTTGTTGAAGTAGGTGGGACTGATGACCAGCACTGTTTAAACTTTCTTTTCACAATGCTCTTATATCAGATGACAAATGTGGTTAGTGGAGAGCAGTTATATTAATCTTCAGTCATGTTGTTTTAAACATAGTTTAATAATTATTTCAACATAACATTACAATATTCAACATATATACATTACATAATTAGAAGTAATCAATAGGATTGGGAAACAAGTTACAATAACTTATATTAATCCCTATCCGTAAATGTCATGTTATTTTACAGGTACACTGCTGAGAAGATTAGAGAATGGTATGAGAGGAATATCACATGTCATTGTAGACGAAATCCATGAACGAGATATCAATGTAAGACGCATATGTTAACTTATTAACGTAATACAAATGGTGTTTGTGATGTCTTGTACAAAGATTCCTAATTTTAATTTTGTTGTAGCAACTATTGGCAGTTCATGTTACCATACAACCACGGTTCATCATACTTGGTCCACTCATTGATTGATGTGCATATTTATGCATATGTCACTTTCCTTAATTTCACTTTCATGGTACTTTTATTGAGTTTATTTTCTGAATTTTTTTTTTCTCACAATCGATTTGCAAGAAGGCAGGCAAATCATATATCCATCTTTACACTTGTTTATATAGTAGAAATGATTGTATGTGAATTCCTTAACAAAGATTCCTTATTTACAAATGGTGGCTACGACAGTCTTCGTGCTAACCCACTTTGGACAAGTAAAACTGGATTCGGACAAGTGAAAATTATGAAAGAATTTGTTGGAATAAATAGAAAACTTTTCTAAATTTGGCTTTCGGGCAAGTAGGTGAAAATAATTAAGGCAAAGACTGACATATAGCAATTCTTGTCTCAGAAACTCAGAAAATGAGCTTGAAACCATTCTGTATATATGAAAAACCATTTAAACAATTCAGACTTGTGCATGTCTATAGTTAAAAATTATATTTTACTATTTTGGTAAGTTTCTGTTTTATTATACTTTCCTCCTTCTGTGGAGCACTCCATTTAATGTGATTTTCTTATTTTCAGACTGACTTCCTGTTAATTATGTTAAGAGATATGGTTAGAGCTTATCCTCAGTTACGAGTTATATTGATGTCTGCTACTATTGACACGTCACTGTTTTCTGAATATTTTGGGGATTGTAAAATAGTGGAAGTGTATGGAAGAACACATCCAGTTCAAGGCATGTTATACTTCCTTATTTAACCTATTCATTTTGTAAATGTTTTATTCTGTTATCATAACTTTCCTAAGATCTGATTTATATGGGCCACAAATAAAAATTTATCTGGTTATAAAATTTTGCAACCCATTGAGTTTTGTTTTCACATTTATTTTGTTTGAAGGACAAACAATGATCAACAAAATATTACTCAGAAAACTAAAGATTGAGCATCATGAACCCCACAAAAAATGGGTATAAATTCAGGAGATATGTTAGGCTAATCAGTTCCTGCTCCACTAGTGGCACCTGTTGTGCTACTGTAACTTATTCAAATGTACAATTTTGACCAGAAGTTGCCTTAGGAACATTTTATTTCCTCAGAAGTTCTATTTATAGTCATTAGTATGTATTTATATTGTAGAATATTACTTAGAAGATTGCATCCAAATGTTAAATTTTATTCCACCACCGAATGACAGGAAAAAAAGAACTAAAGATGAGCTTGATGTTGAAGAAGGAGATCAAGAGGTTAGTATTTACAGATCTTATGAAACATGGCTACTTTTCCATATTTTTTGGGGGGCATTGTGGTCGTGATCATACAACTGCATATGCCATCAGTGCCAATCACCACTAAATTTGTGAGTTCAAATCCCACTCATGGCAGGTGTACTCGATACAACATTATGTAATAAAGTTTGTCAGTGACTTGCAACTGGTCTGTGATTTTCTCCAGGTTCCTCCACCTATAAAACTGACTGTCACAATATAACTGAAATAATGTTGAAAGTGGCCCTAACCATAACCCTAGCCCTTCCACTTTTTTTCAGTGCAAAGTTCATATTTTTTCTCCGCCATGGCAATGTGTTCTTAATGCAGCTTAATGTGATACTGTTTATTATTGACCTTTGAACCACATCGGTGGTGTAATGGTTAGTATGTTCACCTTGAGGGCAGTAGATCGTGTATTCGATCCCTGGTCGAGTCAAATCAAAGACTAAAATTGGAATTTGCTGCTTTTCCTCTAAGCATAAGAAAAAATCCTGGTTGGTTCAGAATAAGGATAACGTGTCCAAGTGAAGCAATACATATACCGGCCAACTTTAGTTTCAATGAGCTAGCACTTACTCCAACTAAGCATGTTGGTTTATTAGGATGTACAGCTTACTGCATTTGTAATTCATTTTTCTGTGTGTCTTTACAGGAGAACTGTAATTTGAAAGTAAGCGCTGAGTACTCTGAACAGACAAAGAGAGCTATGGGTATGCTGAGTGAGAAAGAAATGTCATTTGAATTGATAGAGGTAAGCATTCATTATACAGTGAAACCTGTTTAAACTGAATCCTGAATAAACCTGAATCCTGTATAAACCTAACCCTTAATAAACCTGAATCCTGTATAAACCTAACCCTCAATAAACCTGAATCCAGTATAAACCTAACCCTCAATAAACCTGAATCCTGTATAAACCTAACCCTGAATAAACCTGAATCCTGTATAAACCTAACCCTCAATAAACCTGAATCCTGTATAAACCTAACCCTGAATAAACCTGAATCCAGTATAGACCTAACCCTCAATAAACCTGAATCCAGTATAAACCTAACCCTCAATAAACCTGAATCCTGTATAAACCTAACCCTCAATAAACCTGAATCCTGTATAAACCTAACCCTTAATAAACCTGAATCCTGTATAAACCTAACCCTCAATAAACCTGAATCCTGTATAAACTGAACCCTGCATAGACCTGAATCCTTTTGTATAAACTGAACCCTGAATAAACCTGAATCCTGTATAAACTGAACCCTGAATAAACCTGAATCCTGTATAAACTGAATCCTGAATAAACCTGAATCCTGTATAAACCTAACCCTCAATAAACCTCAATCCTGTATAAACGTAACCCTCAATAAACCTCAATCCTGTATAAACCTAACCCTCAATAAACCTCAATCCTGTATAAACTGAACCCTGTATAAACTGAACCTTGAATAAACCTGAATCCTGTATAAACTGAACCCTGAATAAACCTGAATCCTGTATAAACTGAACCATGAATAAACCAGAATCCTGTATCAACTGAACCCTGAATAAACCTGAATCCTGTATAAACTGAACCCTGAATAAAACTGAATCCTGTATAAACTGGACATTAAATAAAGACCCAATGTATGAAATCTTTGTTAATTATACCACCGCTCCACCGGAGGGAGGGTATACTGTTTTACCTCTGTCCGTCCTTCCGTTCGTCCAAGATATTTTTCGTTGCATTTTTCTCAGCAACTATTGATGGCAAAAAACTCATATTTGGTCACAAGCTTCATATAGGTATGCCATATTGTGGGAAGCGTTTTTGGACCCGTCAGATTCCTACTGCCTGTTTGCTTAGTTGGTTTTTATACACATTGAAATATATGCGGGGGTATCATAAGTGAGCATTAGCTCACAATTCAACTTGTTTAACCTGTGTTAACTGAATACCCATCTATTCAGTTTTAAGCATATATTATTCACAACTGAATGAATGGGATTGAGCAACATGCTATGCCTATACAAGCTCTCTCCTTTTTACATGTACAAGGCATATATTCAGTAAAAAAAGTATATAACAATTATATCAATAATATAAGATAATTATGTTCCTTCAATGCATGTAATTATGAACACCATTAATATTTCATATATAATACATTTACAAGTGAAGTGAAATTTGTAGATGTTCTGACAATTTAAATAGTTAAACATACAGGAAATTAAAGAAAAATAAAGCAAAGCAAAATAAATGTATAACGGGAGGAGTGCAATTGAAAAAAGAAGCATCTTAAATGAAACGATGAGTGTCACTTATAAACTTGTGTACAGCTATTTCCAAACACATATACTGGTCCCAAGGAGGTTCAGCTTAGGCATGTTTCGGTATACATTGTAATGTGTGAAGCTTGTTTATTGTTAAAATATATAAAACATTGGGCTTCATTATGGGAAAAAGTATCGCAGTAAAAACTGTCTAAGCAATTAAAAACCTGCACAGATTTGCTTTCACTCAAATTGACCACACACTACCACAAATCATGTTTTAAGGCATTTTTTGAGGGATTAATGTTTGTATGTTTTTTTCAGGCCCTGATTAAATATATAAAGACACTTCAGATACCAGGAGCTATTTTGGTATTTTTACCTGGATGGAATCTTATCTTTGCACTTCATAAACATCTTGAGATGCACTCTGAATTTGGTAAGAAAATATTTATGTCGGTAATCATTTAAAAAAAACATCTAGTAATAAAAAATTATATTGTTTTAGCATAAAAACCGCATCTGTCGGGTAATGATTGGCATGCTCACCTCGACTGTGATAGAATAAGGGTTCAAACCCCTTTCAGGTCAAATGAAAGACTGCAAAATTGGTTGATTGATTTTTGGTGTTAACGCTATTTTCAGCTATTTCATGGCTACCAGTTTTAGTGGTGGAAGAAGCCGGAGTACCCGGAGAGAACCACCGACCCTAGGTAAGCAACTGGTAAACTTTATCACTTGTGGCTTTACAAAGCTGGGCGCGAACCCACGCCGTATTGGTGATAGGCTTGTATGAGTTGTTAGGTAATCCTACTACCTAACTCATTGAGCCACCCGGCTCTGACAAAATTGGTATTTGCTGCTTTTTCACTAAGCACTGAAGGTTAAGGTGACTAAAGGTGTAAGAGCAAAGAGTGATTATTATTTTGGATTTGGGATAATGTATCCGAGTGGAATGACATGTCTACTCGTGAACTGTTTTTCAGTGAGCTAGCACTTTAAAAATCCAACTAAGTCTGTTGGTCCAGTACAAAGCGGATATCATCATCTCGTCGAAATGTATTTTAATGTAACTTGTTATACCCCCTCTCCACCGGAGGGGGGTATACTGTTTTACCTCTGTCCGTCCTTCCGACCTTCCGTCCATCCCAAGATATTTTTCATCGCATTTTTCTCAACTGTTGATGGCAGAAATCTGATATTTGGTCACAAGCTTCATATAGGTATGCCATATTGTGGAGCGTTTTTGAACCCGTCAGATTCCTACTTCCTGTTTGCCAACTTAGTTGGTTTTTATACACATTGAACATATATGCAGGGGTATCATAAGTGAGCATTAGCCCACAGTTCATCTTGTTTTGGCTACGATAGCTGAAAAATTGCTCATTTGGCGTTAAACAACACTAATACAATAATGAACCAATCAACCAATTGACCCATCCTCGTTTATCCGTCATGCAAAAGTGACAGTCTTTTCTGTACATGTTAATGCTTATACCTATCTCCTTGAGAGAAAAAAATTGGGACATAGAGACAATAACAAACTTCATCCTTCCAACATTTTCTTTGTTGTCCAGTATCTCATGTGGCATATATTATAGATTTAAACAAGATAAGGCTAAAATTCAGATAGGGTGTATTAGATTAATAGATTAATAAAGAATAAATAGCAAGAACAATTTGCAGAAAATGTCAAAAAATCTATGTAAAAAAAATAACAAATTTCTTAGACACAGTACCACTACTCAGTGATGAAAGCTTCCCTCTAATCAACAGATTTCCTCTTTTTTGGGAAGTTATTTAGAAATAAGATAATGTTAAACTTGGTCCAAACATCTAGAAAATGGAGGTTTAGGACACTGTATAGGTGATTTCCTCTGTTGTCATCAGTGAACACTTTCATCTCTGACTGAGACATTTAGGTACAGATTTCGATCAAATCCGAGATTTTTTGGGCATTTTCTCAATCTGTGATTATTGTCATGCATTGTACATTACACTTATGCAAAATTAAGACCATCACTAACTTTATATACATATCATTTATTTAAGGATTGATCGCAATTTTTGTTTGGTTCATGAAGAAATAACTTCAACTTTTTATACCAATCAAAACACGTATAAAATGACATGTGACTAAAATTAATTTATTAAACTTTGTAGGTAGTTCACAATATAGAATCTTGCCACTACATTCACAAATACCAAGAGAGGACCAAAGAAAAGTATTTGAACCTGTCCCTGATGGTGTTACAAAGGTATTCAGTAAAATTATATACTAGTACATGTTCATATACAGTCAAACATTCCCATGTGGTCACCTCTATTAAGCAGTCACCTGTATTAAAAGGTCACCTTTTTCTTGTCCTGTAATAGAAAATTGTATATGAATTGAACTTTTTTTAAGAGGACACCTGTCTTATAAGACCACTTCTTTCAAAAGATGGCCTTTTAAAACAGGTTTGACTGCAGTTGATATCGTTCAGTTCATTAAATATTATTTTACAATCTTCCAGGGGCTGTCGTGGTCGTGAGCGTATGGTAGTTGGATTTTTAACTACCTCTGCAATCAATACCTATCACCACTAATGGTGCGAGTTCAAATCCCGCTAAGACGAGATGTACTCGACACAACATTATGTGATAAAGTTTACCAGTGACTTGCGGCAGGTCAGGGGTTTTCTAAGGGTACTCCGGTTTCCTCTATCATTAAAACTGACTGCCACGATATAAATGAAATGTTTTTGAAAGTGGCATTAAACACCATAGCCCTAACCCTAACTATCTTAAATGGTTATATTGCATATTCATATTTATGTCCTTGAATTGGATAAATGTCCATTGTTCTTAGCTCCACCTTTAAGTCCTGCCATCTCATTTCGAGATCTTGTACAAAAAAAGAAAAATTAAAAACCTACTTTGGTCAACTTTGTAAAGTCTGACATTTAATTTTCCGGTAAAGCATGTACAAAAGTAATGCATCGTCTGAAGTCAATTCTATGTTACTATGCATTTCGCACTGTTTCTCTGAGATAAGGAAGCACAGCTAAGAACATTCTGAGTCAAGAAGGCAGAGATAAAATCAATCTGAGTGAAAGAGGTGGAGTTAAGAACATTCTGAGTCAAGAAGGCAGAGATAAAATCAATCTGA
>MJUT01031641.1:195118-208052 GCA_002080005.1 Gigantidas platifrons
TGAAAGAGGTGGAGTTAAGAACATTCTGAGTTATGAAGGCAGAGATAAAATCAATCTGAGTGAAAGAGGTGGAGTTAAGAACATTCTGAGTTATGGAGGCAGAGTTTATAACATAGACATTTGTTGATTATGTTGTTCTTTTTGTAGATTATACTATCAACCAACATAGCAGAAACTAGTGTAACTATAAATGATGTCGTCTTTGTTGTTGACAGCTGCAAGTGAGTACAATAAAAGATAGAGTGTACATATGTACACATGTAATTACAATCTGGCATAAGTAAAGAAATAATCTTGACGTATGTCAACAAAATCTAGCATATGCCAAAACATTTCTTGTTACATGTCCAAAAAAATCTATGTCAAAAGGATCTGGCTTGTTTCAAAACATTTTGTCAGAAGATTTAGAAATAAATGTGGCCTGGTATTTTGTATATCAAGGGAAAACTCTAGTTTAATATGTTCAGCTCTGCAGGAATGATATTTATGAGGTCCTCCACAGAAATTCATAATTTCTTATGGGTCTGGGTAAATCTCTTTTCTGGTTTTATGAAGTTAAAAACTAATCTTCTTCTCGGAAACAACAAGTTCAAATGATTTGTGACTTAGTATAAATGCTATGTGTGAGGTCTTCTACAGAGATTCCTCTTTTTGTCTTGATCTGACATAAAACATGGCCACCATTAACAATTCTTGTTTCTTATAGAATGAATTTTTGAAAATCTTCCAGTCAGAAATTACAAGTCCAAATGATTTTAATCTAAAGTAGAAGTGATGTATGTGAGATCATTTATGCAAATTTACCACCACAATATAATTGAAATGTTGTAGAAAGGTGTGTTAAACATTCATAGCCTGACTCTTATTTTTTTAACATAGTTTTCTTGTAGAGCCAAGATGAAGTTATTTACATCTCACAATAACATGACAAATCTAGAGTTTAACACAACCCTTTAGTAACTCATCATAATTTTCTTGTAGAGCCAAGATGAAGTTATTTACATCTCATAATAACATGACAAACTATGCCACGGTCTGGGCATCAAAAACAAACTTAGAACAAAGGAGAGGAAGAGCTGGACGTGTTCGTAAAGGATTTGCCTTTCATTTGTGTAGTAGAACAAGATTTGAGAGGTAAGCAATGCAATTTTTTAGAAATTTTTACCGAAGACTTTTCAAATTGTTCTTTTCAAATAGAAATCCAAGATGGGTGCCACTGCTAAACATTCTTTAACTTAGAACCTCACAGTGTTAGAGTTAGATTGCCAGTAAACAATAAACCTCTGTAGACACAATGGTTTATGTGCGATAACCCTAGTTCTAGTTGACCAATCCTTCTGAATTTTTTATTTTTAACCCTTTATTTTGTAACAGTGGAGCATGTTATACCTCCGAAAAATACAATTTCCCTGCTGGGATTCGATCCCGGAACCTCTTACATTGTAAGCCACCACTCTACCAACTGAGCTAAAAGGAGATCTCCACTAACGCAGTTAGCAGATGTGGTTATGAACCTACTACGGTTCCTATAACCTTAGGTCGGGGAGCGTTCCCGTTACAATTTTATTGCCCACCATGCCATTTTTGTAGTGCTACTCTCCTCTCTCCAGCTATTATATATGTTATTAAAATATACCAGAATCGAAATGAAAGTATCTCTCCCCCTCCACATTAAATAATTTCTGGAAAATACCTTGCCAGGTATGCAGTTCCTTATGTAGGGAAATTTGATATGTTATAGTTTCACCTTATAATTTTCTCTGTATTACAGATTGGATCAGCACACTACCCCAGAAATCTTCAGAACACCACTACATGAGCTGGCTCTGTCTATCAAGTTATTAAGGCTTGGTCCTATTGCCAAGTTCATGGCTAAGGCTGTCGAACCTCCCCCTATTGATGCTGTGATTGAAGCTGAAGCTCTCCTTAAAGGTATGCATCTTATTTCATTGTTAGCTGCATCGGTGGTGTAATGGTTAGCGTGCTCGCCTCAAGTGCGGTAGATTGTGGGTTCGATTCCTGATCGGGTCAAACCAAAAACTATCAAATTGGTATTAGTTGCTTCTCCGCTAAGCATGCAGAATTAAGGAGAAAGAGCAAAGACTGGTTGGCTCGGAATCAGGATAATGTGTCACAGTGGAGCGACATGTCTACCCGTGGATGGTTGTTTCAGTGACCTAACACTATAAAATTCCAACTCAGCTTGTTGATCTAGTACAAAGCGGACCTCATCATCATCTCATTGAAAATTAACTTGTTCTCGCCATGATATAGCTGAAAAATTGCTGAGCTAAGCAACAATCACTCACTCACTATTTAATTGTTTAACTATATTTAAAGGTGTGCTTGCCACAGCCTTTATAAATTAGTCAGTCATCATTTAAGGTATTATTGCTATGGTTTGTTTGGTTGGTTGTAAATCTTAAAAGGTATGCTTGTTACAAGTTATTTGACTGATTATCTATCCTTATAGTTGTGCTTGCCACAGCTTTTTTAATTAGTCATCATTTAAGGTATTATTGCAACAGCTTATTTGATTGGTTATTTTATCCTTTAAGGTATGCTTATTACAGTGTTTTTGATTGATGAATTGAGTCTCCCTAACTATGTAATTAACTCTCCAAAAAAGGTTTTAATCCATCAAATGTAAGAGATAAATGTGTTTCCAATTTTACCTACCTTTTTTTATGAAACAGTGAAATATTTTGAGTGTTTTGTTGTTTTTTTGTTGTTGCAGAAATGAGAGCCTTAGACTCCAATGATGAACTGACTCCACTAGGTAAAATCCTTGCCAAGTTACCTATAGAACCCAGACTAGGAAAGATGATTATATTTGGCTGTATATTTTAGTAAGTAGCAACATTGATACTTTTCATTAATTATCCAGTTCACCACAAACTTTATTAAATTGTTAACCGTTCAGTTTTTAATTGTAAGCAATGCTATCCTTTTGGTATACAATACCACACCATCAGAACAGTTCCAAATTCCAGAGAAAAAGGCAAAATCTATACCCCTAGCACACAAATATATGACCGCTCTCTTTCCTGACTTGATACAGGCACTTCATTAAGATAAAATACTATTTTTGTTGGAGTTTATTGATTGGTTACTTGGCATCATCACTCTCAAACTGATGAAATGAAATGCAAAGAATTGATAATAGGAAATTAACATAGAATTTATTGATTTTTAGTGCCACTTTATATTTATAATTATATTTCTTGTTTATGTTCAGTTTAAGGTGTTTGACACTAAGTAAGTTCACATGACATTGCAGAGACCACCCCTCTTTTAAGGCCACATTTTCATTGCAGAAGGTTGCAGAGACCACCCTTCTTTTAAGGCCACATTTTCATTGCAGAAGGTTGCAGAGACCACCCCTCTTTTAAGGCCACATTTTCATTGCAGAATGTTGCAGAGACCACCCGTCTTTTAAGGCCACATTTTCACTGCAGAAGGTTGCAGAGACCACCCCTCTTTTAAGGCCACATTTTCATTGCAGAAGGTTGCAGAGACCACCCCTCTTTTAAGGCCACATTTTCACTGCAGAAGGTTGCAGAGACCACCCTCTTTTAAGGCCACATTTTCACTGCAGAAGGTTGCAGAGACCACCCCTTTTTTAAGGCCACATTTTCACTGCAGAGGGTTGCAGAGACCATCCCTCTTTTAAGGCCACATTTTCATTGCAGAAGGTTGCAGAGACCACCCCTCTTTTAAGGCCACATTTTCATTGCAGAAGGTTGCAGAGACCACCCCTCTTTTAAGGCCACATTTTCATTGCAGAGGAGGGCTAACTGTAATTTTGTAGGATATAGTTAGTTTTATACTATCTTTGGTTCCTTTGAGTAGGGAATGTTATTTCAGCCAAATTTAAAACCAGTTTGACTGTGATAAACTCTGTGTTGTAATGACATGGGGACACCCATATAGATTTATTTCTACCATGACAAATTATTTATTCAATATTAATGAACAGTTTATACTATCACACCTGTTATATGATGGCAATTTTTAAAGTTTGAAACAGTTAACATATCATTTAAGTATTTACAGTAAATATATACTAATAAGTGAGTGCTTAGACAGGTCTTTTTAGAGTTAAGCCATAAATTGAGATTCGTAACATTATAAAAACACAAATCAGCAATGAGAGGAGCACAATTAGTTCTCATTTGGATTCCAACAATTTGACAAAATATTTTATTGCCCAAAGCGAACAAAAAAGTTGTCTAGCAAAAAATTGATAGCATAATTAATGTCACTACAAGTCCGATTGCAATATTTATCTCTTTTATCACCACTATAAAATGATTTATATTCACTACATCATATGTAACCACAGGCTGATTTATGGAATGACCATTCAATGAAATAGGAAATTTGTTTTGGGGTAAGTTTATGTGGTATACAAGGTAGAAAAGTCATAATTGTCAATGAAACTATTTATTAGATATTGTCATTATGATATTTTATGTGTGCATGTTTTTTTTAGAAATATTAAAAAGTTTTAAATACAGAAATAAGTTAATTTTTCTGACGGACTATATTACAGTGTAGGAGATGCAGTGTGTACTATAGCAGCCAGTACTACTTTCCCTGAACCATTTGTAACCCAGACAGATAGGAGGCGTTTAGGATGGGTACACAAGTCACTGGCTGGTGATAGATTCAGTGATCATGTAGCTTTGTTGAATGCCTTTCAACTTTGGGAAGATGCAAGGTATGAAAATTAATGAAACCGATTCGCTGGTGTTAGTTAGTGTGCTCACCTTTCGTGTGGTAGATCGTTGGGTCACACCTAAGGCTATGAAATTGGTATTTGTAGCTTCTCCATTAAGCATGCAGCATTCTGAAGTAAGGACAAAGACTAATTGGCTCATAGTCAAGATAATGGGTCGGAGTAGGATGACATATGTCTATCTGTGGACTGTTGTTTCAGTGAGCTAGCACTATAAAAATATAAATCAGCGTGTTTGTCTAGTACAAAACACATATCGTCTTCATCTCATAAAAAAATAAATGACTTATTCTTGCAATGATATATCTGAAAAACTGTAATGAGAATCACTCTCTTTGGTAGGAGTGGCCTTATAAGAGGGGTGGTCTTTGATGGGAGTGGCTTTATAAGATGGATGTCTTTGGTGGGAGTGGCCTTATAAGAGGATTGGTATTATAAAAGAGGTGGTCATTGGTTGGAGTAGCCTTATTAGGTGGGTGTCTTGGGTGGGAGTGGCCTTATAAGAAGGATGGCTTTTGATGGGAATGGCTTTATGAAAAGGGGGTGGTCTTTGGTGGGAGTGGCCTTACAAGAGGAGAAGAACTTGTATGATATTGTGTGTTTAAGGTTCTGATGATGACATGTATCTTATTGTTGTCTTTAATATCTTTGTACCTTTAGACATATGAATAAAAACTATGAAAATTGAATACATGTTCCACAAAAATATTAATGAATATGTCGTAAAATTAATTACTGTTGTTATTTATAGATCTGGAGGAGAAATGGCTGAAATGAATTTCTGTGATCAGAAATCACTCTCCATGCCAACACTTAGAATGACATCTGAAGCAAAGGTATTTAGTAATTAACTGTAGAATGTACGATTGGCAAGAAAATACTTTTGTGTCAGTCATTCCCAAGGTCTTGTATATATGACAATGTTCAGTAAAAATTGGTTTAGTCCAGATAAAAATTATTCATTACTGGACCAAATGACCAGTAGGAATCTGAGCATCTCCTCTGTGTAGTATGTGAATGTCCTGTAAACTTGATGCTGTGTCCAGTAATTTGTACTCCTTTACTGGACAGGGGTCAGGGTGGCTCAATGAGTTAGGTCGTTGGATCTAACAGCTGATATAAGCCTATCACCAATACGGCTTGGGTTCGCGCCCAGCTTTGTAAATTACAAAAAAGGGTGCACTCGACTCGCAACCGCAAGTGATAAAGTTTACCAGTTGCTTGCCCAGGGTCGGTGGTTCTCTCCGGGTACTCCTGCTTCCTCCACCACTAAAACTGGTCGCCATGATATAGCTGAAATATTGCTGAAAGTGGCGTTTAAACACCAAAATTCAAATTCAAATTCCTTTACTGGACCGAATGTCCATTCAACTTTACTTTACCTTTGGGAAACACTGTTGTGTAGTGTATTTTAATTTCCTCTTCATATGTGACTACTTTATGAAGTTATATCAATGTTAAAACACCACTTTTCAACAATATTTCAGTTAAATTGTGCAGGTAAGTTTTAAAACCATAGTATCTGGAGATAACAATTGACTTGTTGTAAGTTACTGACAAATTTGAATATATAATCACAACCGCCACGATATAACTGAAATATTGTTGAAAGTGGCATTAAACAACATAACCCCCCCCCCCTACATAATGACACATATTATACTTGAAAATGAAAAAAAAAGTCATGATTTTGACAACATTGCATATAAAGTACTAAATTGTACAAGGACAACTTACAAATTCTAAGTAAGGACTATTGCAAAGAAATCAATGAGAGATAATTGTATATGTTATCATAATTCATTTGTTTAACAGAGACAGTTGGCAGACATCTTGGTAAATTCTGGTTTCCCTGAAGAATCTCTGATGCCACTATCATATAACTTCCATGGACCTGATAGTAATCTAGATGTGGTATGTATTTGTATGAGCGTAATGTTGTTCCATAATATAGTCAAAATTGCCTAACTATGGCCTTGAATTAACGATCATCTGGTATAAACTACTAGTTTGAAACCCACCCAACTAGATTTACATGTTATTTTAATTATTCATTCTTGACTTTAATAAAAAAAAAACAAAAAACAAAAAACATTGGTAATTAATTTTCTGTGTGTTCTCAATACATGATTGGACCAATTCAGCTATCAAATTATTGAATAATTGACTAATTATCTGTCAATCGTGAAAAAATATGCAACTAAATTTTTGCTTTATTCATTTAGTGTAGCTTTTCTTTTCCCCCCGTTTATCAGCCTTTTTAAATAAATGATATATTCACCATCAATATACCAATATTGTATATGACTTATGGTCCAGAATATTTCTTCTTTTTTTTTCTCATGAAAATATATGATTACATGTATCTGGGTTAAAATGTTTGTTTATTTGTTTGTTTGTAGGTAATTACCCTCCTTTGTCTAGGGCTGTACCCCAATGTATGTTTCCATAAAGAAAAGAGAAAGGTGTTGACAACAGAAAGTAGAGCAGCGTTAGTTCACAAATCATCTGTTAACTGCAGCAACTACGAGATTAAATTTCCATCACCGTTCTTCATTTTTGGTGAAAAGGTAAACTCAGTGTATTGTAGGGGTTAGGGTTAGGATTATGGGGATTAATGTATGATCCTTTACTTTTAAATCTAATCCTAATCCACCAAATTATATGGATTGTAATGTATTGTTCTTTAAGGAAAATATCACCTAATTGAGTACCAAAGGCTTCCAAAGTTTTTGCCCTATTTCATATTTATTAACTAGGACAATACATGTACTTAACATTTTTGCTGCAGTTGCCAGTTGTACTCCCTAAAATAATAATTATACCCCCACTCGTAGAGAGGGGGCTATATTGCAATCACCTTGTCCGTCCGTCCGTTCACGCTTTCGTAACAGATATCTCAGCTTCTTCTGGAAGAAATGATTTTATATTTGATATGTGGCTTTGGCATGGTGACTTGTACCGTGTCTCCCCTTTCCAGCTTTACCGCACATCTACTTCCTGTTTACTAAGAATTTTTCATGTTTGCCGTAATGAAAACTTTCGTAACAGTTATCTCAGCTTCTACTGGAAGAAATGATTTTATATTTGATATGTGGCTTTGGCATGGTGACTTGTACCGTGTCTCCCCTTTCCAGCTTTACCGCACATCTACTTCCTGTTTAAAGTGCGACTAAGAATTTTTCATGTTTGCCGTAATGAAAACTTTCGTAGCAGTTATCTCAGCTTCTACTGGAAGAAATGATTTTATATTTGATATATGGCTTTGGCATGGTGACTTGTACCGTGTCTCCCCTTTTCAGGTTTACCGCACATCTACTTCCTGTTTACCGTGCGACTTACAAATGAACGAGTGGGGGTATTCTTAGCACGACGTAGCGTGCAACATCTTGTTTAACTAGCCAAGCAAAAATTCATGACTTTGCACATGAAATATTCATAATTTCAGTAGCCAGCTGGATTACTGTCTGAAAATGGTAAATGGCAAAGTCTAAATTTTAGTTGTCTTGGACTACTGTGAAGGTTTTATCTCTGGTTAATGTTATATTTTGTAGAGTTTTTGCTCTACTTGATATTTATTAAATGTTTATTTTGTAGATTCGTAGCATAGGTTTTGCTCTATATGACATTTATTATTGTTATATTTTACAGATACGTACCAGAGCAGTCTCAGCCAAACAAATGACAATGGTAACACCAATACAACTGATAATATATGGCTCCAGAAATGTTGTTGTTCATGATGAATCCATTATATTAGATAACTGGTAATCATTGTAAAAGATATATAATGCAGAATATTTTAATCTAATTTTGTCAGAGCTTGTGATCATCATAGTCTTCCTCAGCAGTTTATTGTGTATGAATAACCACTGAGGAAGACTGTAACACACTAAAGACTATATATATACAGTCAAACCTGCCTTAACGGTCACCTGAAATAAGCGGTCACCTCCGATATGCGGCCATTCCAATATCCTCCCGACTGTTTTCGCTATTTAATTTAACTGAATTAAGCGGTCACCTGCTTTACGCAGTCAACGGCCATCGAAATCGGGACAGCGGACACCCTTTTACTTTGTTAAACGGTCATGTGGCCAAATATTCAAATCCATTCAAATTAGGTTCGTTATGTCAAAATTATAAATTAAATCAATTAACAAACCTGTCCAGGTGTCAACAGCATGGCCTCCGGTGTTTACCACGTCAGGTGATATTTATTTTGATAACTGTTAATTATCATTTGTAAAGAAAACAATTGGATTTCTTAATTGAAACCTTGGAAGTCATAATCATGAATGAAATATCATTTAATGATCAATTTGGAAGTGTTTGTTGTTGTGATAACAGAGTAAATTGTAGAGAAAACTCTGAATTGAAGCCATTCAACAGTCTGTTGTGTACATCGATATCACTAATAAATTTTATGAAACAATACATTTTGTATTCATTTAAAATTGCTGAACCCTCTCCTAATAACATTCCAACATCTTGTCAAATTGCCGATAAGCTTTTACAACAGTATAGATGTTTTTTTTATACCCCCACTCGCAGAGTGGTGGGTATACTGGAATACCCTTGTCCGTCCGTTCGTACGTCCGTTTGTCCGTCCCTAAACCTTGTGTACATAACTAGTCATTTGTCTTTTGTTGGATTTTATTCATATTTGGAATCTTGGTTGGCCATGATCTGAGCATGCGCATATTATACCGATTTCACAGATGGTTGATTTTTGTGAGAGTTATAGCCCTTTTCATGTTTGTTTGACCATACGTCCATCCACACATCTTGTGTACGCAACTAGTCATTTGTCTTTTGTCGCACTTTATTCATATTTGGTATCTTGGTTGGCCATGATCTGAGCATGCACATATTATACCGATTTCCCGGATGGTTGATTTTTGCGAGAGTTATAGTCCTTTTCATGTTTGTTTGACCATATGTCCGTCCGCACATCTTGTGTACGCAACTAGTCATTTGTCTTTTGTCGCATTTTATTCATATTTGGTATCTTGATTGGCCATGATCTGAGCATGCGCATATTATACCGGTTTCACGGATGGTTGATTTTTGTGAGAGTTATAGCCCTTTTCATGTTTGTTTGACCATACGTCCGTCCGCACATCTTGTGTACGCAACTAGTCATTTGTCTTTTGTTGCATTTTATTCATCTTTGGTATCTTGATTGGCCATGATCTGTGCATGCGCATATTATACTGATTTCACGGATGGTTGATTTTTGCGAGAGTTATAGCCCTTTTCATGTTTGTTTGACCATACATCTTGTGTACTTTACTACAAATCAACTTATGTAGAGCGAGTGGGGGTATCACAGCACGACAACGCGTGCAGTTTCATTTTTATTAGTGTTCAATTACGTGGTATTTGTAGACTTACATGAAAGATCGTTGACAGTTTCGTAAATTTTAAATACACGATTGTGTATTGCCGTATATGTAAATATACATTATCATGATGTATAATCAAATGCTGGTTTCTTTTCTCTCTCGAAGTTTCCTGACAACTATTGAATCTATAATTGGTAAAATTCAGATAATAACACCTCATCATAGAATGTTTTTATTTATTTTTAAAAATCAATACTCACGCATGTATTGAAAATACGTACACAATATGTACAAATGATTATCAAAATATTGTAAATGACTGACATTAAAAAGAATTGGCTAACGTTCCTAAAATCTCAAACCTTGATTTTTTATTTATTTTAAAAAAATCGATACTCACACACGTGTTGAAAATACGTACACAATATGTACAAATGATTATCAAAATATTGTAAATGACTGACATTAAAAAGAATTGGCTAACGTTCCTAAAATCTCAAACCTTGATTAAGAGGTCACCTGTGTAACACGGCCAATTTCGGACCTTCGCTTGGGTTGGCCGCTTAAAACAGGTTTGACTGTATATATATATTAGTGGATTTGGTTGTGAGGGTTAAATGGTTGTTCATTATGCTAAGCTAATCGGTGCTGTAGTGTACCGACAGTGTTGGTTCGAATCCTGCAGAGGGAAGAGCAAAATATATGTCAGCTAAGAAGCTAATTCTTGGAGTGTTGGGCGAAATGTTCAGACGTTTATATCTAAATATTTAAGACAGCCTATTTCCAATATTCGGCAGTACTTGCTGCTTCTTTGCTAAACATTTAACATTAAGAAATAAAGACTGGTTGGCTCGGAATGGAATAATGAATAAAAAGTGAAGGTACATTTGATCCCATGAACTGTTTGAGCTAGAACTATATATCTCATAAAAAAATAACTTGTTCTTGCCATGATATAGCTGAAAATTTGTTCACTTGGTGTTAAACAATAATCATTCTCTCACCCAAAATCCAAAACCCTCCAGAAATTGCAGGATTAATATTATGTTACTGTAAAAATGATTTTAATATACAATATATGTACATTGTCTGAAAATATAAAATTTTCTAGCCTGTTTCATAGCAAGTGCAAATAAATTTTATATTTAATGACAATGTATGTATATTGTGTTTATCCTGCAAAAAGTCCAATATACCTTCCAAGCTGTTTGAAAATAATTGAAACAAGCGTTGTTCTAATCATTTTCAATGGTGTCATCTGTGACGTCAGAGCTTCTACTGTTGCCGTTCCTTTCTGTCACTCCACATGAATCAGGTACCAAAAATTCTTAATTAGGTCCATGACCTAATAATGCTTAAGTTTATTTGACATCCTGGGTAAGTACTCAAAATCACACAATTGCAGGGTAAAAGAAGTTTCTCCAGCAGCATTCTTTAGAATAGTTTATACTTGTAGGATAAATTTAAAAATGGATTATGATAGTGCAGCAAAGATAGTAGGTCTACGGCCTGCCCTTGAAGCCATGATTGTAAGAGCTACAACCAATCCAGAGATAGTGAGTAGTCCTGGACATCAAGAACAGCCCCTCATGGCAGCCTTCAGAGCTCTTTCTAAAGTAAATGCTGGCAAATTTGGTATTGCTCAGGATGAAAATACGTAAGTTTAGAAATAACAGAACAAAAATAGTCATTATGTTGTTGTCATGGTACCAGAGGCAGCCATTTTACTCTGTAAACATATTTTGTCATATTATGGTATGACTGAATTTTTATAAAATTAAGTTTAAATAATGATGATTCATTGCCATATCAACATGAACCACACCTAAGCTGCTCTTCAACAAACTTTTCCTTCAAAGTTGCTTCAGTCTTAACCTCTGCACCTGTTTCAAACATGAATTTGACAGTCTAAGCATGTTGTCAAGCATGTTTGATGGATCAATGTAATAGTGGAAGGTAGTTGGATGAGTATTTAGACTATCACATTTGGTTGAAACAGGCACACAGGAACAGTGTGAAGTCAGTTTATAATAGAAAGAAAATATTTACTGTTAACACACCTTACTCTCCCATAGCTTCACAACACAAGGTGAAGACAAGGACAGAAACTTATTGAAATTAGGTCAATCTCTATAATATGATATGGCTAAATTTATTTATATGACCCCAATCCTTCTCTTTGTTACTATTGATCTCCTGCAGACAAAAACAAATATAAAATAAAAAAAGACCACATAATCTCACAAATATGAATATTTTTTGTTTTTTGTTGCTTTTCAGTTGAATTATTTTTCTGGTTTATTTGTTTTTCGAAGTTTGAGTTTTTCTATAGTCCATTCCTGACAAGTTTTATTTTTTTCTATAGTTCATTCCTGAAAAGTTTGAGTTTTTTTCTATAGTTCATTCCTGAAAAGTTTTATTTTTAGCTCACCTGACCCAAAGGGTCATGTGAGCTTTTGTCATCACTTTGCGTCCGTTGTCGTCTGCGTCTGTAAACTTTTCATACTTTCTTCTTCTTCTTCTTTGAAACCACTGAACTGATTTGGACCAAATTTGGCAGAAATGTTCATTGGGAGGTCCCCTACTAAATTTGTTATTTTGGTGCAGATCGGAAATCTAACATGGGTGCCAGGGCCAATAATGTGTTCTGATTGGTTGAAACTTTGAAAATCTTCTTGTCAGAAACTACTTAGCCGATGGAATTGTAACATTACAGAAATGATGACTGGATGGTCCTCTACTAAATTTGTTATTTTTGTGCCGATCGCATATCCAAGATGGCCGCCATGACTCGACTTAGTTTAACATTGGACCCTATGGGAATTTCACATTTTCATCTTTTTTT
>MJUT01031641.1:208835-223432 GCA_002080005.1 Gigantidas platifrons
ATTTTGTGCCGATCGCATATCCAAGATGGCCACCATGACTCGACTTAGTTTTAACATAGGACCTATGGAAAAAATGTTTAAAAGTCTTCTCCTCTGAAACCAGCAAGTCAATTTAAAGCAAACATGGCATGAATGGTCCTTAGGTGGTCAACTTTCAAAATTATGTCCTGTGAGCCCGACCTCCATCCAAGATTGCCGCAGTCAGCGGACATAGTTTTAACATAGGACCCTATGGGAAAATTGTTTAAAAGTCTTCCCTCTGAAACCAGTCAGCCAATTTAAAGCAAATATGGCATGGATGGTCCTTGGGTAGTATACTTTTAAAATTGTGTCCTGTGACTACTACCTCCATCCAAGATGGCTGCCATGAGCAGACATAGTTTTAACATAGAACCCTATGGGATTTGAATAGTAACTTAGATGTATTCGGCATGCAGACATTCTTAAGAGGACTTAGTTATGTCAGGTGAGCGATACAGGCTCATGTGAGCCTCTAGTTTTCTATAGGTCATTCCTGAAAAGTTTGAGTTTTTTTCTATAGTTCTTTCCTGAAAAGTTTTATTTTTTCTATAGTTCATTCCTGAAAAGTTTGAATGTTTCTATAGTTCATTCCTCCAGAGTTATACATTGATTGAGAGTTAGAATATTTCTAATTACATTTTAATTATCAGTTGTGTGTGTTTCTAGTATATTATAATACATATATTACTAAATATTTATTGCATGTTTTCTAATCAAAAATAGAAAAAGTATGTGTACAGATCTTGAAATAATTTAAATGCAATACTTCTTACTGGTCTACAGCTACAGATTGATTCATCACCAGCTCTTTGATCACTTTGATTTTATATTGATCAGAAATTAAAAGTATTTAAAAGGACCCTACGGAGAAATTTTAAAATATATTCATACTCAGAAACCACACACCTGATTTAACATACTATGTACGTACATGATCGTTGAATAATCAATAATTTATGACGGGTAGAGTGATACATGCTCAGGTGAGCCTCTTGTTACTTTGTTACTGGAATGTTATTTCTTTGATTAGTTTCCCTTGGAAGAAAAATAGATTGAGAAATCCACCAGAGAGAGGCCAATCTAAATATCTGCAGAGATCTATCCACAAACCAGAAGAAATGAAAAAAAGCAAAAATGTACCATTTATGGCTGTAGAATGGCAGCAATATGTACAAAAACCAACAGAACTTAAAGCAGACAGACATGAACCATTAACAGTTGGTTTGATAGAACACCAACAACTTATTGTTAACAGAACAGAAATAAAAATGAACGAAGTTGAACCTGTGATTAACGGATACAAAAAATCTGTCTACAAACCAAAGAAAGTAAACAGAAATGTACCATTAATGAGTGGTTTCACTAAATGCCATCAATCTACTAAGAAATTAGAAGAAAGCTTATTATCAGAGACTGAAATTATAGAATCAGAATATGAACTGAAAAAATTTATCCATAGACCAAATACTACAGAGGTGTACATGGAAGAACTTAAATTAAAATCAGACGGTGAACGGCGAAAAATACAAGTAAAAGATGATAGGCAGTATTATGCAGAAGTATCAGGCTTGAAAAAAACGGAACTCACAAAAGCAAATCAAGAAACTGAATTGAAAGGAAGCCAAACTCCCTCCTTTTGTCATATGCAGATGGATATTGTTGGAGTATATCCGGAGGATGAGGTTGGAATAACTAGAAAGATTGATATTCCAGAAAATATCAAGCATTTTGGTGATGAAACTGATCCCATTGTGAAGGTGGAAGACTGTAACAGAAGCAATGCATTGCAGGATAAAACCTCACAATTTCTAGGTATCAAGACCCTTCCATTGCAACTGTGTAGTACTACCAAAGAAATTACAGGTGAAAATGATTTACTGACTTTGTATGGATCTATAGCTTCCAATAGTCAAATTCAGAGCTCACTAAGGAAGGTGAGAAAAGGAGATGATGTAAACTTGACGAAGTCGGGAAAAGATAGAAAGATGATTTGTAGAAAGAGGAAGTTGGAAGATGGTTATAGAAAGATGAATTCTGGGGAACCGAAACGAACAAAGCGTACTAGGAAGAGGAAACATACCAAAGTTTTTTCCAATAATAAAAAGTCAAAAAACAAGTGTTTCAGAAATGCTACCAAGAAGTCCAGGTATGATTTAAGGAGTAAAAATGATTCTTTGGTTAGTATTGGTAAGAAAAAAAGACATTTCTCACAGAGATTTAGATATGATTTCAGAAGTAGAAAGGACTTTGCAATGGGAAATATTACCACGAAACATGCTAGGATACCTAAGATTGTATTTTATCCTAAGATGTATGAAGTAACTGTTGATAACATTGATGCAGCCCTTGTACCAGAACATTATAAACTACAGACAGATAGGGTTCGAGGTCAGTTTGTTGAGGATCAGAGGAAAATTAAAGAGCTGGAATCCAATAGAAGAGTAGAACATTCAGAAAATAGCATACCTGTGGACAAAAAGAAATGTATGGGGACAAAAATGCAATGTGAACCAACAGAACAACATAAAGTGTGTAAATCAGAGACTCTCATTGAAGGTTCGAAAGAGACTTTCATGGAACGTTTGAAACATCTTGAAAGTGTCAAACGCGGAATTAACAATAATTTACAGAATGAGGAAAATGTTGTTCAAAAGTCTGTGGTGTCTGGTCTTCAAAAGAAAAGGCTTAACATCTACCACAGTCAAATAACAAACTCCATCAAAGATGAGATAAGAGATGAAGATGAACATGTGATTCCTATTTTTATGCCTAGACCTCGTTCCATGTTGAAAAAACGAACAAGTATTAAGGATGGAAAAAATAATGTCATTCAAACAAGGGAAAATAGCAGTATGAAGATTAACACCAATTCATGTGATACGGTCGGAAAATGTCAAATTGATAGGCAATCTGACACTGCTTTTCACAAGATGATGGAAACAAATTTGATGATTGTCAAATTAGAACCAATTGATAACTTACTAGATTTCTTCAATAGTTCAAAACAGATAAGAATGAAAACAGAAACTGTACAGAGAGGAAGTAGTGATGGGGAAACAGGAAGTGTACAGACGGAAAGTAATGGTATGGAAATAGGAAGTGTACAGAGAGGAAGTAATGCTATGGAAACAGGAAATGTACAGAGGGGAAGTAATGATACAGAAACAGGAAGTGTACAGAGGAGAAGTAATGACACAGTATCAGGGAGTATACAGAGGGAAAGTAATGCTATGGAAACAGGAAATGCACAGAGGGGAAGTAATGATACAGAAACAGGAAGTTTACAGAGGGGAAGTAATGACACAGCATCAGGGAGTGTACAGAGGGAAAGTAATGCTATGGAAACAGGAAGTGTAAAGAGGAGAAGTAATGCTATGGAAACAGGAAGTGTGCAGAGGGGAAGTAATGATGCACAGAAGAAACCAGAAAGGTCAGATATAGAGACAGGAAATGCAACTAAGGGAGATAATACTAAAGACATTGGGATAGCATATGATAATAATGGTGGCATTCTGTGTAATGATAACATTGTTCAATACGAGATGGCTGGCAGTGTGTAAGAGTTTGTTTTGTTTTATTATGAAATCTGTTTAAACAAAATCTACTAAGAGAAGAGCACAGAAGTGATTTTCACCATATGGTTGAAATTTTATATATTTTAAAAAGGAAACCGTATGCATTTTGAAAGATTTCAGAAAGGTTAAAGATTGTTTTGCAATTTTTGGAGATGTCACAATTCAAGTTCTGTTTAAGGTCTGGGTCACATTTCAATAGGTATATTATTCTGGGTATAAGAAACCCTATTGAAAGGAAATTTTCTTTTTGATCTATTAGTTCAAACTTTAAGTAGAATGGTAAGGCAATGTCTGTCTGTTTTTTGGGGTTTTTTTTTATCAGAGAGAATCGTCGTATTTACTAAAGTGTTTTGTATATTTTGATTTAAACAGGTTTCATGTTATTTTTTTTATAATAAATTTGTTGTTGCTAATGGTCACTAACTTAATTATATTTGTTTGTATGTGGTATTGTATTTTTTTGTGTGTAAAACTTAAATTTGTATTTCCATGTCTGTATGTTTTTTGTTACAAACTTGTAGCTAGTTTATAATTCAATCAAGTTTATCACTAACTGTTTATTGATAGAAACATAGAGCTTTTAAAATGTTTTATTGGTTAATTATCTTAAGATCGATTGTGAAATAAATGGGCGTCAGGGTGTTTATTTATAATCCAGTCAAGTAGAAACATTCCACTTGAGGCTTTAAAGTCAAAATCTTATTTTTATCAAATACAATACTCTCCCTCTTATAAGGCCACTCTCACCAAAAAGCCATCCTTCTTATCATACAAGCCTATCATCAATACGGCGTAGGTTCGCGCCTGGATTTGTAAGTTACAAAAACGGGTGCACTCGACTCGCAGCCGCAAGTGATAAAGTTTACCGGTTGCTTGCCCATGGTCAGTGGTTCTCTATGGGTACTCCGGCTTCCTCCACCACTAAAACTGGTCGCCATGATATAGCTAAAATATTGCTTAAAGTGGTGTTAAACACCAAAAAATCAATCAATCAATCAATCAAACATTAGTGGTGATAGGCACTGATTGCAAAGGTAGTTGTAAATCCAACTACCATACGATCATGGCCATGACAGCCCCCTTCTAATATTTTATTGACCAATCAAACATGTTGAACCGTGTGTTTAGACTGTCAAATTGGTCGCCATGATATAGCTGAAATATTGTTGAAAGTGGCGTTAAAACACCAAAAATCAATCTTATCAGGGCAGATTTCAGATGCATTGATATAAAATACTACTAAGTTGTTCCCCTTCAAAAGAAGCCAATGCTCTTATAAGACCATTTTTTCATTGCAAAAGGGGTGGTCTTATGAAAGGTGGGACTACGGTATTATGTTAAATATGGTATGCTTTATTGACATCTGACAGAGCTCTGTTGTCATGGAAACTGCAAGTGCTATTTTGTAAGTTCATTTGACATAACTTTCAACAGAAATATCTTTTAGTGGGCATATAACCATCAGCTGTAACCCATGGCTGATCATCATTGCCCATGTTTTACTCTGTTTCCGAGTTGTTCCGTTACGGATTCATTATTTAGGAGTTGTATAGTAGTTGTTATTTCTGTACCAATATATATAGAATAATGTCAGTTTTGAAGGTTGAGACAGACATTATCACTAGTATCACTGCAATACTAGTGATAATATCTGTCAAGACCTTCAAAACTGACATTATTATTTTCATCTGTGATGTAATAAATGTGTTTGGTGTCACACTTGCCGATAAATAATTTCCAGTATCAGTGTCAATTCGTTGATAGTGACAAAATTACTCAGTGAGATCAAAGGAAAAATGTCCAAAGATCAAAGGAAAAATGTCAAAAGATCAAAGGAAAAATGTCCAAATTACTGAGTGATAATGTGTATTTATTCTGACTAGAAATTTTAGATGTCCAACACAGATCTTGTGTTAATATAGCAATTTATAGAATAAAAAACTGCTTTGCAAATACATGTATGATTAAAATTATGTAGAAGAATAGTCACATATTTGCTGAGATTATTTTTTATCTGAATGAGTATTATAGAAATACATGTATTATATACAGTCAAACCTACTTTATTGACCACCTGTATTAAATATTTTATTTGATTGGTTAACTATCCTTGAAGGCATGCATGCAGGGCTGTCATGGCCATGATCGTATGGTAGTTGGATTTACAACTACCTATGCAATGTGTGCCTATCACCACCGATGTTTTGAGTTCTAATCCTGTTCAGTGCCGAGTGTACAACATTATGTGATAAAGTTTGTCAGTGACTTGTGGCAGGTCGGTGGTTTTCAAAGTTTGTTAGTGACTTGCGGCAGGTCGGTGCTTTTCAAAGTTTGTTAGTGACTTGCGGCAGGTTGGTGGTTTTCTCAGAGTACTACGGTTACCTCCACCAATAAAACTGACCTCCACTATATAACTGAAGTATTGTTGAAAGTGGTGTTAAACACCATTAAACAACCAACAATATAGCTTATATTATTCTTATTTTTAAATTCCCTTCAGAGTGCATTTCATTTAATTAAACCTGTAAATAGTGAACAATCAGCTTTTGACAAGTCAATCGAACAGATATGTATTATAAATTAAAGCATATTATTAACAACCAATTACGGTATTGATATTCAGGTATAGTTCATTTGACTTCCATAAATCTCTAGAAAAAAACAGTTGTTTTTCTAGATGTATATACGATAAATATATGATGTAAACGAAATAATAATTAAGTTGCGCATTATTGTGTCTATATTAATTCAGTTTGCGAAAGTATGCAAATCTGCATGGAGTGAGAACGAATACGCAAGAACAAAACAAAACAAAAGCAAATATACATGTACTTTCAATGTACCATGTGACTTTGGAAATTTAAATATTAAAGAATTGATCATCATGTAATACTGTGTCCAACGTCACATGGTACAGTGAAGAAAAACATTGATGGGACAACTCTTACACTATTTGTACTCACTCCATGCATTTTTTACACTTCAGAAAATAGAATTAACATAGAGACCTATTGGAGAACGTTTTTAATAAATGACCAAAAATTTTGAAATTAAATGTCAGAGTTCGTATATATTACATTTGTATATATTAACATACATCCAGAAAAAAGGGATCTTTGTTGTCATGATCGTATGGTAGTTGGATTTATAGCTACCTATGGAATCAGTGCCTATCACCACTAACGTGAGTTCGAATACCACTCGGGCGAGGTGTACTCAATACAACATTATGTGATAAAGTTTGTCAGTAACTTGCGACAGGTCTGTGGTTTTCACCGGGTATTCTGGTTTCCTCTACCTATAAAACTGACTGCCACAATATAACTGAAATATTGTTGAAAATTGCATTACCTAACCATAACCACATCTAGAATTTTTTTTTTTTAAATGGATTTTTAAGAATTTTTATCTGGAGATTTATAGATGTAAAACGGACAATTATACAGATCCATGTGAGCCTCTGGTTTAAAGAAATTTTGTCAGAGATTTATACAGGGTACCATATAAACATTCTTATGGAAGCTGATACTTTGTATTATTGTTTCAGGACCAGAGGATTTGGAGGTCCTCCATTCAAAAGAGGAAGATATGGTGATGGTGGCCACCGAGGAGGGCGAGGTGGATTTGGTGGATCAAGAGGATATAACCGAGGAGGTGGATATGGTGGAAGAGGAGGTTTTGGTGGAGGAGGATATGGAGGTCGAGGCGGAGGAGGATTTGGAGGTCGAGGTGGAGGAGGATTTGGAGGTCGAGGTGGTTTTGGGGGAGGAGGGGGGTTTGGTGGGGGAGGGTATAGAGGAGGTCGTGGAGGGTATTAACTTGATTTAAGAACCTCATATTGTAAATATATTTATTGTGACTATATTGACTACATTTGTTGTATGTTTTATTTGCTACATTTGATTGTTAGAGGTCTAGGGCTTGTAATTTTCTTTTGAAGGTTTCTAATACAAATGTACTTCCATATGATTGTCTTATTTAATTGTTTAAGTCATTTACTATTTAATGATTGAGGAAAGTAAAAACAAACATATTGCGTTTTATTGGTTCATGTTACTGTATATCTGTATAAAACAACATTATTAGCTCATCTGTGCCAAAGGTTAATGTGAGCTGTTGTCATTGTTGGGAATCTGTCAATCCAATATGGCTGCCATTGCTAAAAATAGTGATTTCTTAAATGGCAAAGACACCCGTATTTTATGTTGGAATCATTTGAAATGTGAACTGTATGTGACTGATGATGAGAAGTTAAGCCTTATTTTTATGTTGGAATCATTTGAAATGTGAACTATATGTGAATGATGATGAGAAGCTTTATATCATATATTCCATGTTTTTCAGAATTTTGCCTAGTATGGAAATTTGGGTTTTGCATTTAAAAATCTCCTTCTGGTGGTGGTTTGGTTGTCCCCTTTCAAACTTAGTGTCTGCTGGCATTGCCTTCTGTCCAAGATGACCATTGTTGCTGAAAATGGAAATTTTATTAAAATATAAAAGCATATGTATTTTAAGCTTGAATGATGGTTGAAATTTGAACCGTAAGTACCTGACAATGGCTGATTGGCTTTCATCTGTATTTGCTGTCATCATTTGCATATGCTATTTTATTACACATTTTCATGAATGGAAGCAATTTTGGCAAAAATGTCCATTGAATGGTTCTCAATATTGATTGTATATTTCCTATTATTTCAGAAAACTCAACATGGCTGCACTGTCAATAATGCTGTCTTGTTGGCTGAAATTTCAAAACGTCTTCTTGTCAGAAACCTCTGTTACATGATAGGAATGTTCTTTATATAACCATCTAAAAAAACCAATGAACCATTTGACAGCAACCTTGATTGTAATGTTCTATTGATGGCCCTTTACCATATGTATGTTTTTTTGGTGATTAGAAATCCAATATGACTACCTCCGCTAGATAAACAAAATTAGCATAGGACACTGTAGGAAAATAGATAAATGATTTTTCTAGAAATCTATTGAACCCAAACTGTAATCGAATGATCATTATATGATCCCTTACAAAAAATTTATTTTGTGAACGATCTGAAATCCAAGATGACCATCACAGCAGAACAAATTTTATATAGGACCCTACTGGAAAATATTTTAAACCTATTCTTCTTTGAAACAATCATTGGAAAGCATGCAGCCCGTTAATATTAATAGCCGGGTGAATCATACAGGTTAAAGTGAGGCTCTAGTTGATGATTTCATCTGATGGTTCTTATTGACCCAACATGTGTATTTGGTCTCCATAGCAACCATGCAGAATTTATGTCATTTATAAAATATGTTGATGCAATTGTAGGTGATGTACCCTTTTGTGTCTGGACAGTAGTCCCCTATTTTAAGGCCACATTTCATATGCACTGAGATTGTAAAATACTGCTAAATTGTCCCTCTCAAGAGAAACCATCCCTTTTATTAGGACATTTT
Source organism: Gigantidas platifrons (assembly GCA_002080005.1). Lineage (NCBI taxonomy): Eukaryota > Metazoa > Mollusca > Bivalvia > Mytilida > Modiolidae > Gigantidas > Gigantidas platifrons. The sequence continues at coordinate 217,880 of MJUT01031641.1, forward strand.
GTCATTGCAGAAGGGAGGGCCTTAGAAGAGGGGGGGACTGCTGTATTTGTATTAAGATTGTCTACTCAATTGTATTGAAAATTCAGTTTCAGCAACATTCTCAAATATCATGAAAAAATGTAGGTAGTCATTTGTAATTAGCTAAAAAAGCTTCTAAAAGATCGTTGTTTGTTTATGTTAATTAATCATTACTATAACAATACTGATGAGTAAAAAGATTTAAGAATGAAACTGTTGTTATTATTTCATGCCTCCATGATTTGACAAAATGTGTCACATAAAGTTTCTTCTATTACACCTTTTGAGAATCATAAAACATGAGTTATTAAACAGGTAGAGGTAAATACAGATGTCATAGTCATAGGCAGCTTTATATTTTGACTCAAAAATATTGAAGACTTTCCTATGGTAATAGGTGAAATCATTTGATTATGGGTACAATTGGAGGAAAGTAATGTTCCTAGTTAATATAAATAGGTTTTGTGGTCAACAAGGTCTTGGCAATTTTAATTTCATATATAGTTTTTCATGTCACAATATTACAGGAAGGTGTCAGATTTCCCCTCAACTTTAAACAGCATTAATGTAATGGTTAGTGTGCTCACCTGGAGAGTGCTAGGTAGATCGTTGGTTCAAGCCCTGGCTGGGTAAAACCAAAGACTATAAAATTATTATTTGTTGCTTCTCTGCTAAGCACTGAGCGTTAAGTAGTAAGGATAAAGACTGTCTGGCTTTGATCCAGTATAATGTGACTGCCACCGGGTAGACATTCCTACAGCATAATGTTGTTTCCGTGAGCTAACACTATAAAAATCCAACTAAGTGCATTTTTCTGTATAGCTGGTACACAGCGGCCACCATTATCATCTTGTTGAAATGTAACTTGTTCTCGCTCGCTAAACCTCTTCGCCTTTACAAGAAGAGAAAGTTTGTCTGTAACTTGTTCTTGCTCGCTCACCTCTTCGCCTTTACAAGAAGAGAAAGTTTGTCTGTGTTAAAGGTTATGGTGACTTTCAACAATATTTCAGTTATTTTATTTGTAGAGAAAACTACTGTTCTACAGCAAGTCACTGACGAACTTTATAAGGTTGAATCAAGTACAAGTATATCTGTCATAAAAAACAAAAGATTTAGCTGTTAAAATATGAATATAGAGTATATATTCAAATAATGATGAAACTACATGTATGAACAAATAAATCATTACAAACTGTTAAGTTAAATTGTAAAAAGAGAGTAATTTGTGCCTTGTTTGCTTTTTAGTTCACCAGGACCAAAGGTCCATGTGAATTATTTTCATCACTTGGCGTCCGTCGTCTGTAAACTTTTCACATTTCAAGCTTCTTCTTCGAAACCACTTGGCCAATTGGAACCAAACTTAGCAGGAATGTTCCTTGGATGGTCCTCTACAAAGTTTCTGTTTTTCGTTCCAGTCGGATATTCAACATGGCTGCCAGGGCCAATACATGTAATATACTCTGATTGGCTGAAATTTCAAAGATCTTCTTCTCTGAAACTAATGAACTGACTGAACCCAAACTGTAAATGAATGATCATTGGAATGTCCTTTACCAAGTTTCTGTTTTTTATGCCGATCGGAAATCCAAGATGGCCACCACCGCAGGACATAGATTAACATTGGACCCTATGGGAAAATGTTCAAATGCCTTCTTCTCAGAAACTACAAATGTGATTAAAGCCAAACTGTACATGAATCTTCATTGGATGGCCCTCTACAAAATTTAGGTTTTTTGTTCTGATATGAAATTCAAAATGGCGGCTACGGCAGGACTTAGATTAACATTGGACCCTATGGGAAAAATGTTTCAAAACTCTGAAACCACTTGGACAATTGAAACCAAACTGCCCAGGAATGATCATTGGAAGGTCCTCTACAAAGTTTCTGATTTTTAGGTCAATCGGAAATTCAAGGTGGCTGCCACCGCAGGACATAGATTAACATTGGACCCTATGGGAAAATGTTCAAATGCCTTCTCAGAAACTACAAATATGATTAAAGCCAAACTGTACATGAATGTTCATTGGATGGTCCTCTACAAAATTTAGGTATTTTGTTCCGATATAAAATGGAAGATGGCAGCTACAGCAGGACTTGGTTTAACATTGGACCCTATGGGAAAAGTGTCTCAAAACGCTTCCTCTCTGAAACCACTTGGACAATTTAAACCAAGCTGCCCAGGAATGATCATTGGAAGGTCCTCTACATAATTTTGGTTTTTTATGCCGATCGGTTATCCAAGATGGCCTCCACTGCAGGAAATAGATTAACATTGGACCCTATGGGAAAATGTTCAAATGCCTTCTCAGAAACTACAAATATGATTAAAGCCAAACTGTACATGAATGTTCATTGGGTGGTCCTCTACATATGTTAGGTTTTTTGTTCCGATATAAAATTCAAAATGGCGGCTACGGCAGGACTTAGTTTAACATTGGACCCTATGGGAAAAATGTTTCAAAACGCTTCTTCTCTTAAACCACTTGGACAATTGAAACCAAGCTGTCCAGGAATAATCATTTGAAGGTCCTCTAAAAAGTTTGGGTTTTTTATGCCGATCTGATATCCAAGATGGCCACCACCTCAAGACATAGTTTTTACATAGGACCAATTGGTTCTTTTTATAACCAGGTGAACGATACAGGCTCTTGAGAACCTCTGGTTAATTTCTCTTGCCAAATGAGCTTTGTAACTAACGGGTCCCTAAGTTATGCTGTCATGCTTATAATTAGGTAACAGCTAAAACAGGTGAATTGAATAAAATGTATGTGTTGAAAAAAATATATCTATCTATATACCCTTGATTATGAGCTTTAGGTTGATTGATTGTTGTTTCATTAAGGTAAAGTGAGAATTATTTCAACCATATGCATGACAAAGCAAGTTTACAAACAATAAATCATGAAGATAAAAAGATAGCACGTGGATAGTTGGATGGGCCGAAGATTAAATATTAGATTCCTACAGGAAATGGAGATAATGAATAGTATTGGAAAATTTTGCCATGCAACAACAATGACCACTGGTACCAAACTCTTGTTCATTGTGAGCTGTTGTGAATTGTATCTTTACATGGTCAGAGCTGGAGTGTGTCATTCTCCATGTACGTATGAGTATGACACTCGAACACCTGATCATGTCTTGGGTTTTTCAGGGGCAGTCTAAAGCAGTTGTTCTATTCTTCCCCTATTTCTCGGTATTTTATTTTTTGTTAACTTTCAAACTTATTCCACCACATGCCTTCACATTCCCGTGTATCCTCTAGGCCTATGTCCATATACATTCTTCTGTCGTAGCGCGAATGTTCACTTAAATGGGGTTCACCTACGCCTTTCCCGAAAGGTGGCGCATGTGTTCTATTAGTTATTCAATTCCAAGATGGCGGACGACGATCAGCTGTTCATTGCAGAAGCTAAAAAATTATCTACTGCGCCGAAATGTATCGACAAACGGTCGAAAAACTGACTTGATTGAAAGGTACATATTACACCGAAAACCCAAGGATACGATCTATGTTTGTTTCTTCTCAATATTATTGTATTTGTTCGCTACCGGATGTTTCATCCCATAACCAAAACGGACCAGAACAAAAACGGACTATTGAAATAAAACATGTAAATTTCTTGAATAAATATGATAATTATATGTATTAATTTGTTTAGTGTGTTTTAATTATAAGCATATGTTCGTTTGCACATAAATTTGAAAAAAAAAACCAAAAGAATTGCAAGCATATTTTTAGTTATAGCCATTACTTGGAGTCCTTCGTATGTCCGTTAACTTTTACCTTTTAAACTTCTTGAAACCCAATGAATAGAATTTTATAAAAAATAGTCTGAACTTAGCAAATATATTGTCTAGGAGATACTGTACATATGATGGTATTTTTTTCTCTTGATTCGTCAACAAAAATGAACGATGCAAGAGTTTTTTTTATGTTGATCAATCTTGGGAGGAGGGACTTGCTCTGAAGAAACCATTGATTGATTGAAATGAAACTTGGTATTTATGTTCCTATCAATGTTGGTACTTTGATGTCGATCGGAAAAGACCGACAGTAGAGGTCATGGTTTACATAATAGAAACACTATTGGAAAACAGGTTTATCTTCTTTAGAACCACTGAACAGACTTTAACCATATATAGCAGAATTTTTTCCTGGTTTGGGTCAGTTTATGCTTAATAAACTGTGAAGCGGTTTATGAAAAGCGTAAACTGACCCAAACCAGGTTATGCAAGTATAACCTGTTCAACAATTTCAAATATTCCTTATAATTTAATTTTTACAACAAAATTTAATGATTCCTCGATTTTAATTGCGATTATTTCATGTGACTATTTGAATTTGTCGTTAGCGGATGAACACTTGGGTGACGTCACAATACCAACCCAGGTTATCGAGTATAACCAATGTTGCTCCAGGCGGATCAGCCAATCGGATTGCATTATTCACATCAAATTAAATTATTTTGTAATATATCTGAAAAAAATTAAGAAACAAAGTTATATCGATACATTTTTCTGGTAACAAAGTCGTGCGCACGTTAGTAGTTTATTGGGGGTATGTAGATACGATAACGTAACCCCCATTCCGCTTGTGCTCCATTTAGGGTTACGAATCGATCTCATTCAACGTATGTGAGCAAATTAAAATTTTCGTTCCGTGAATATTTCAACTTTCTTTTTGCATATCTGGTCATATCTTATTATTCCCAACAATTTTTAAGTAATAGTGATACGAAATAAGTGTTACAATCCCTGTTTCTATCTTCAAGACCGGTTTCGTATTTGAAAATTGATACTTGTCCGTCATAACACCTTACGTAGACTCTCGCGATGGGCGGAGCCTATCCATATATGCCAAATATGGAAACTGTTACTACGAAAAAGTCGGTTTTACTATAGAATTGATCCAAATAAGGATATCTCAAAAACGAGGCAAGTGCGCGTGAACTAGCAACTTGTAAACAAAATGTCGGACAGAAAGAAGATTTCATGCATTCAAATTTTCAGATGGATATAAGTCTACCATGGATTGCTGCAGCGATTATTTAACACCTCAACGTTTACCTAAATATATTTATCTTTCACCCCCGTTAATTTTTCCAACCACTTACAACGGAATTAGGACAAAAAACCGCCCGGTGTGAATCACTCCGGGCGCTGCTCCCATACGTTGAATGGTATCGATTCGTAACCCTAAATGGAGCACAAGAGAAATGAGGGTTACGTTATCGTATCTAGGGGGTATGGTATTTAACGTCACTTCCAACAATATTTCAGTTATATCATGGCGGTCAGTTTTATTTGTGGAGAAAACCACCGACATGCCGCAAGTCACTGACAAACTTTATCACATAATGTTGTATCGAGTACACCTCGCATGTGCGGGATTCGAAAGTAAGTGGTGATAGGCACTGATTGCATATGTGGTTATTTATCCAACTATCATACGATCACAATAATAGTTGTGGTGTAGATCAGAAGTTCAAAATGGTCATTATCCACGGTCAAAGTAGCTTTTATCATCTCTC